>FIZU01052509.1:0-29843 GCA_900064475.1 Pseudococcus longispinus
TTTTTTATACATTTTTTTAATAATTTCTTTTATAAATTTTTATTATTATTTTTTTTATTATTTTTTTTATAAATTTTTTTAATAATTTCTTTTATAAATTCTTTTTATTATTTTTTTAATAAATTTTTTTAATAATTATTTTCATACATTTTTTTTATAATTTTTTTTTCTTTTATAAAATAAAAATAAAAATATTTTAAAATTAAAACTAAAATTGAAAAATTTTATTAAAAAAATATAATATATAGGCCTACTATTTTCAAGTCGTCCGAGGGATACTTGACTTCCCACTGGCGGGCGGGTAGCATATGGTGGTGCTTGCAGACCCGAGGGTCCTCAAGTGCCCCATACACTACTAATTCATAATCCAGTAAAAAGAACATGTGGATTTTCAAAAACGGTTTTTTGAATTTGTAAATGAAACAGAATTTTCACAAGGCGCAATCCAGATTATACGAAATCCGCGTAAAAGAAACAGACCTAATCATTTTGCACTCATTTCAACCTATTTATTTCTCCTTGCCCTATTTTAGTCAAAAATTCCCATCTTTTCAACTTCGAATCACTCTCACAATACAATTTTTCATTCAGCACTAATTCAAAGACGAAAGCCCGGCCCTTACATTACACCTCGATACAGCTCCTTTTAATATTTCAAAAATATGTCAAACGTTTCACGAATAAATCGAACGAAAAAAAAAAGCTCATTGTAATCAAATCGAGTATTGTATTAAAAACATTCATCGAACAAAGTAAATCTGACGGATACTTTTTACGCGAGAAGCATGAAGTACGTACAAATAGTACATCGAATCAAAGCGATGTAAACATAATGTAACTGAAACGCTGTATAATCGCAAATTTCAAAGTCTTTACCGTCTCGAGAAATTTCCAATAAACGTGCATCGATATTAAAACTTGCATGTTTCAAGATTTCAAAACATTTTGCATAAAAGATGAAAATAAACGTTAGCAGCCCAAGGTTTTAGTACGTCAAGATAATAAAAAGCAGTAGGTTCCTTAGGTAGGCGCTCGAGTTTAATAAAATACCCCCCTTTCGTCTCGTCTCATCCTAAGACATACGCTTATTCATCACAACCTATGCATCGTTTTCGTTAATACAATATTTTAAAACTTCATAACACGTACGTACTACGTGTAAACTTTTACAACGCGTTAATTTTAACTGTGGGAGGAAGAAATCAGTGCAATTTGGTACCATCGCCGACCTCCGTAAACTAAAGTTTTCGCTTTGATGAGGTTAATACGAACACGTAGGTATAGCGTTTTAGCCAATGGAACATGAAAAGATCGAATTTACGAGTAAAATCGAGCTGATAAGTCGTAAATGTCGTGAAAACCATCGAAATTCGAGTAAAAATCAATTAACCAGTTTGCCATAACTGTACATCTCGGTGAAAAAAAAAATCTTATGGAAAGCTGTCAGAAATATGAGATTTTTACCTTTTTTCAAACTCAGCTGATTTTCACCACCTGCTTGAAAATCGTATAATGCCACGAACAATTGAGGATCGTCGTCTTCTTGCGTAAGTAGATTCTCTTTGGATGTCCATCTTTGGGCAGCCGTTTCCAATGACAAATTACCATTGCTAGAAAGAACGACGCTCGAAGCGGGTAGGTTCGGATCGGTATCGGGTATGTCAGGAATATGAGGCAATGGACGACTTTGCAGTAGAGCCTCTGTAAAATCCAAATACGACGAAAACTTCGAGTTACTATATTTTCATAATACATATTCCACCTTATTTACAACGAATAATTCATCGCTTTGGGGCGTAATCATATTCAAATGAATTCGCCATATCGAAATCAAAGTTTTATATCGAACTATTGCGGATTCTCTTTTTGTTGTTTTTTTTTTCTTTATCGAGAAAATCTATACAGAAAACGAAGCCTTTCGGTTGGTATATTTTTTGAAATTCAAATCAACCGTTAGTAAGCCAAGTTTTTTTTTCAGCGTGTTGTAAAATACGCGAAATAATTCGAATAAAAGAATACGTGAAATTAACTTCCAAAAACAGAATGAAATATTGGAGTGAATTTTTTTATCCCGCAAATAAAAGACTATCGTTGGTTTCCTAAATGCTGACTAATGATATTTGATATAGATTACATGCCTACATCTCTGCTACGGGTATAAGTATGTACCTAACTATACCTAGATATCATCTAATGTTTACAGTTCGGTGAATGTACAAGTCCTATGTAAGAAAAAACCTATTTCTTGACTAAAATAATTGATGGTATGGTATTGATGCGACAATGACAAAACAAATAAATTAGCTCGTATAATGTTCCAAAATTGACTAATTACGTAGAATGATACACATACTATCGCTGAAACGAATTGTCCTATAAATCTTATGAAATGAGTAATTGTTTTTTTCTTATCACTTCGTCATTGAATGATGATTCAAACTTAGAGCTAATTCTTCGATATCAAATCTTGGTTGTTATTTTTCGGTTTTATTCAAAAAACGTGTATTTTTTCATAAGTATTACTTTTTTTTAGCATTGAGAAGTTACTGTTAGGCAACTTGGTTGGGATGAAAAAGAGGAAGGGATAAACCTCGAATTAAATAACAAAGATCGTAGACGGGTAAGAATAGTGAATTGGCCCTTTGCTGGGATTTTCGAACTTTCTAATGTGAAGTTGGTCCTTATGGTCGGTCTAAAAACTCACCGGTAAAAATTTTGGCCCCCTACCTCACCCCTAAGCCCTCATATTGTCCTAAATGCCGATTTCCTTTATAAATTTCTGTATTCTGAAATTCCCAGCCGAATTTTTTCAAACTTGCAGAGATGATGGACCATATCAAGGGTCATCTTTGAAAATTTTTTCAATTTTTTTTGAATCTTCATTCATACTGAAATCCGAGTTTTATGACTTCGAAGTGTAATATCTACATGTTGTTTCAGACCTGGCAAAAAAGTATTGACATATGTTATGGGGTATACCCATATGTACAACATATATTTTTTCAGAATTTTTTAATATGGTGGAAGACCTTCAAAAATGCAAAAAAATCGATTTTTTTAAACATTTTTCACTTTTAAAGCGGTCATTTTTGTGTGAAATTTTTTTTCTTGCAATATATCATCAATGACACCTAAACTTACTATCAACCTGAATTTGAACCAAATTCGTTCATTTCTTCCATATTTTCCAATTTTTGCTCAAAACATTCGAATGACGCCATGTTAGGAACCCACAACCTCTTTGAGATGACGTGATGGTCTGAAATTCATGTCTGGACATGTTTCAACTTGATATTTGTCATAGATTGCAATTTCAGCAAATTCAAATATTTTTCTTTTTTTTTCATTTTGTCTTATACACAATTTTTTGTACCTACTAAAAAATATTTAATTCGTAAAAATTAGAAAAAAAATTGAAAACCCTTGATTTTGCTGAAATTGCAGTATACGACTTAGGTCACCTGGGAGGAGGTCAAGGGTTCCCAAAATAACCTAATTTTAGTATTTTAAAATGAAATTGAAAAAAAAAAAAAATTTGGTCCAAATTCAGGTGTCATTGATGATATATTGCAAGAAAAAAAAAATTCACACAAAACTGACCGCTTTAAGGGTGAAAAATAGTAGAAAAAATATATTTTTTGCATTTTTGAAGGTCTTCCACTACATTAAAATTTTTTTATAATAAATCAAAATTTTCTCAATTTTTCATGATAAAAATCTATTTTTGTAAAAATCGAAAGTTAGCAAGACTGTAATGAAAAATTGTCAATTTTTAAATCGAAATAATTTTTTTTCATCAATAGGATCCCTTTAGATTCAGTTTTAGTACCAATCACAGGTTATTTCATTTTTTTGTAGCTCAAAAATCTCAATTTTTCAGCCATCTGCAACTTTTTGACCTCCTTGTAGAGAGCAATTAGTGGTATCCAATTTCGAGGTCAATTGTCTGGGGAGGTGTAGAAACCTAAATTGTACTTTTTCGGTGGGGGTGACCGAGGTACTCGTACCAGGCAGTTGACCAATTCAAAAAAGGCAAAAAAACTGCGTTTTTTTCAAAAGTGACTTCACTTTGGACATCTTCAGATAACTCCCCCTTTGAGCTAAGAGTCTAAAATTTTCTGGGATGCATTTCCAACTCAAAATGAACCACCCCTTTGGATTTGGTCAAAATCAGAGGTCTGGTTTTTTTTCACTCCACCCAACAGTACATCTTAACTAAAACGTTGAATAAATTATTTCACAAGAATACAACTTTTTGAAGGGAAGGGGAGGGGAGGGGAGGGGGATAGTGCTTATCTGAAAAAGCGGAATTTAAATTTCAGCCCAGAGTGGCAAAATCTTAAATCCGTCCGTTTTTAGCACTTTCAATCATTTCCTGAACAGTGAGTAGAAAAATTTTTTAAAATTATGATTCAAAGTACGTACAAGTATGATTCAAGAAGAAGTGGTCCTACAATGCCCTTTTCATAAAATAACTTTTTATGATACTCGTCAGCTAAAAGTCGTCAATTTCCTCAGTTTAGGTAATCCTTTTGTGCCTAGGAGAGATTTGGTGGATGAAATTTAAAGTTTTTCATTGCATTAGAGCCTGAAAAACTTTGAAAGCAGATTTCCTGAGCAAATTTTCACTGTAGATCGAAAATCCTCTGATAATCACTTCATTCTGTTCTTTATTTTGTTAAAGTATGGAAATTTCCAATTTTCAGTCATTTGAGGTCCTAATATTCCGAATTACAAACTCAAAATTTCAACTTTTTTTTTTTAAATTGCAATTATAAAAAAATTAGAGGGGGATGAAATTGAAATTTTTGCACTACATATTTTTCCATTCTAAGGGCGAGTAGTTGAGTGCAATTTTTTTAAATTTTATGCAAATTTCACACAGAAAAATAAAAGTACCTATAGATGATTTTGATTTGATCCTATTTTCTGTGTGAACTTCAGTCTACAAAATGCAATGAGAATGTTCCAAATTCAACCATCAGATCTCTCCTGGCTACAACAGGTTTAAATCAAGGATAAATACACCGATGGTTTCATACATTTTATTGCATCCCATGAGAATCCAAAATCTGAGAATCTACTTCAAACGTTCTATTTTTCATAGAATGTTTTTTTTTTTAATTTGAAAGAAGAACATTAATACGATTCATATGACAAATGAGAAATTGAGTTCAGTTTGAAATTTTTTATGTTTCTTTTTCTATTGTTATCTGGTTTGGTTCGATTCGATTAGATTTGGTGCACTCGGATGAAGTTCCCTAATACACATTTACTGGAAAATCAAGAACAATTCACTGATTTCTTTTCTAAGATTTCAGCCAATGTCCTGCTTAGGAACATGTAATGGGGTAGAAAAATCGGTTAGAATGTTATAATGGTTTCATAAAAATTTACAACCAAATAAAAAACATAATTTCTGAACTTTTTAATATTCTCAAATGATGAAAGAATAAAATGATCCTCGATGTTCTTAAATATGACACTTCATTTTAGTTTCTTCTGCTATATTTACTACACCCGAGCAATAAAAATCTATTGCCAAGTAATTCGTTTAGAACAGAATTGTCAAAATTTGCATACCCACTGCAAAAAAATTCCCCTTCAAATGGTCATAAAAGCAACTCAATTTAACCTTGCGTTTTAAAAGGTATAAATCACCTGCACACCTCCCTATTCCCTACAGAACGTTCAAAAAATCCCAAAATAGGCATAACTCTTCACCTTACCACCCAAGTAAAAACGAACTAAATAAAATGATTAACACATACATAACATTTGACATTTCCCATCACTTCACATGGCATGTTGTTCACGTTACACGACGAAATTCAAAAATTCATTAACGTTTGCTTTCATTCATTCATAAACAAACCAAACCGTAGCTTCCAAAGTATCAAAACTGGCGCTAGGCATTCGACGATGCGTAAGTGTGATAATTTCAGTAATAAACGTTCATTATCAAAGATATGTTAAAACCATGTTAAACACCATCGCATTCTACATAAGTTTACAACGCTATGGGTATATTAATTAATGTAGGCTACATCCGATAAAGGTTTAAGGTTTACACAGGCGAGTTGCAGCAATCGAAACAAGTAGAATCTTTGACCTGTTGAAAAACAAATGAGTATAATTTTACATCTCGAGCTCGAGCAAAAAATTAATCGCGTTTCTCGGGTATTGTTTCAATTTTAGCTTTCGTTGGCGTATTCCTCGCACACAAATGAATAACGATTTGTCTTTCGATAAAATTCGCAATATCATCGAGAATAATTATCGAATTTATCACATAGCTCGGTTCGTTTCTTTACGACAAAGATTTAATTTCCGACCGTTACTCGCGAATAAAATAAATTCGATTGAAAATCTACTACGAGCTGGAGCTGTGTCGTTGTCAAAATAATTCACGCGTTTGAAAGGTAACCAAAAAGGCGTATTTGACAATAAATCGCATCGCATAGGTGTACGACGAACCGGAACAACATTCGTATAGCACTTTCGAGCTAAAAATATCGCTCTACGAGTCGTTCAGTGTATACAGCAGACGAGCCAATGAGTTTGAAAAATGTTTTGTAATTTGTAGACGGAGGTGATTTATCATAATTCAGACATCGATTCGAACAAAAAATGAGAAATATTCGTACAAACAGTAATAGAAAATTACCTGAGTCGTGTTCAACTTGACCATACCAAAAGCACGCGTCCGAATTCGAAACGTTTCTTTTTACGTCGTGTTTTTTCTTGCGAAATCTAAACCCACCGCCGGCACATTTCATGATCACAACGCAAATTGATCGACACAATCGTAATCGTATTCCTAATATCACAACTTGCCGAAAAAATCAACAACCGATCACTTCAACACGTACGGCTTATCGCCATATAGCACAATAACGATATCGAATCAAGATGAAAAACAAGCGAAATACGAGTACAAGTGCTTCTGTTGACTCGTGTGGGTGATTTTAGCCATCGAGGCGAATTTAGTTATCGATATATCGGTTGATAAGCACGATTACAATAGAATTGCAGATAACTATTACACGTATAGTATCCGAACGAAAATAACCGAGGATCAGTTTTTCATCACGTCTTCGTTCATTTCACAGGTGAAAAAATTCTAATCTATGGCAACGATTTCGATCAAAAATCAAGAACACGTCAAGCAGGTGAAATGAAAACACGACGAAAATTGATAAAATAAACCATCGGTAGCCTAAGGGCTGCAGTTGGATGAAATTGCATCAAATACACACAGATACCAAAACGGTAACGAAAAATTACATTTTTATAACACTCGAGCGTTATAACGCCGAAACGAACGAACGACTAAAATCAAATTTCACATTCGATCGAATAAAATCGACATTTACAATTTCCAAACACTTTCGGCGGTAAGGTTACTACATTATAACAATGTATGAAAATTTACGTCAGCGACACGACGTTGCAGATCAAACAAGAACAATCACGAGTGATAACCGTCCAAGAACGAAACTCGACCGATGTATACGGGCGCTTCGGTTAAACTGAAGACAAGGCAGTGCACACCGAACAGCTGGCGGAACGGAATGTGCATTAATGTATTGGTCTTTACAATAGGTACAATACACGGAGGATGTGTATTCGTTTGCCTTACACAGAGCGGATGATAGTGGTAATAATTACCGAAGAAGTCGAACCGTGATCAAGACGAGCAAATTCTCCCGTAAACGAATCAACTCAGACCAAAAACTGGCCCAACTAGCGCAACAGATCTGCAATTACATAGCATTTTTCAATTCCTTTCCTTTCTCCCGTCGTTGATTTATAATTACTCGTGAACTTGTTCGAATACACAGGAAAAAAAAAAGTCGACATATCCGCGCGTGGCTGATGATTTGCATTGTCGATCGGTTTCTCGTACTCGTCGTACGTACGCTTCTCTAAACAACCTTGAAAACAGATGATAAACTAGTACAGCAGGATGTCAGCGAACACTCGTCCAAAATTTAATTACAACTTATAAATGCGAAATTTCAACTTTCAACCTTACAACGATATGTATTATAGAAACATCGCGTAGAAAGAAAAACTTTCATCAATTACACCAATGCTTAAAACGTGTTTGTGTTTTTCCTAATAAAACTCGCTAAACTTCTAAATCCATTAATCCGAACTACACAATAAATCCGTACCGTTGGTGAATACTCATTACACTGATGCAGTTTTCACTATACGTACCACCGTTTGCGAATTTAACATAAAGCGAAATTCTCTGCACATCAAAAATTAAACGTCGTACTTACCACCCTCGCAAAGCAATTCATTCTTCTCATAAAATATGTGTAACGGAGAAAAATTACAAAAGTGGGGAATAAAGGATAACGCTTCTATTATTTGCCATTCCAATGGCGTTACCATTACATATGCCATACCGAGCGAATTTTCGTATCATATTCGAATAAAAAATATATTCGTTTTGTATTTTAATAGTACTCTTCAAGATGGAAAGTTCTAAGTGATTTCGATGAGAGGGTTTTCCATCATCAAATTCAATTTAAAATATTACAATTTATTGCTCACTCGACCAAAGGAAATACTTCAATAAATTTTAAATCAACACATTATCATCGATCAAGCCCATTCTTGTTCATCAAAAGATATCATTGTGTTTGCAACGACTGCGAAATTATATACGAATTTTTTTTTTTAGCATTCTTCTTTCATATTGTTTGGAAAATATGTAAGAAACATCGCTTGGAATATCAGCTTGCTGTTTGGTTAATGAAAAACAAATTGAAAACAAAAATTCAAAAAACACTTTACACCTACTATAATAATCAAGGACCCAAATATTTAATTATAATTCCATTTTTTAGGCCAGCCACCTACATAAAAACCAGAACGTTTGATTTTCTCAACAGTTGAAATCAAATTAATTTTTCAATACAATACATTATTTCAAACACTTTGGTACACGATTGGTTTACTTATCAGCTTAAGAGCTTGATGCTGAATTGAAAACACTATTTTCACAAAAATAATCCTTCAAGTATAGTATGTTTCACTTCAGAATAGACGAACAACAAACCTAGAGATTCTTCAACATGATTTGTTTACCTTTATCTATTATCATCAAGGAATGAGATTGGCTCAAATTGCCATTTGTTTGTGTTTTCTCGATCACTTAAGAGAACTTGTAAACAAACTCACCTAGAGATTCTTCAATATGATTGGTTTATTGTTATCATAAAGGTAAGAGATTGGCTCAAATTGCCATTTGTTTATGTTTTCTCAATCACTTGAGATTGTTTACAAACAAACGAACCTAGAGATTCTTCAACATGATTGGTTTATCCTTATCATAAAGGAATGAGATTGGCTCAAATTGTTATTTGTTTATGTTTTCTCAATCACTTGAGATTGTTTACAAACAAACGAACCTAGAGATTCTTCAACATGATTGGTTTATCGTTATCATAAAAGAATGAAATTGGCTTGAAATAGAGAATAATGCTATTTGTTTATCTACTCTAAAGTGAAACAGCCTCTTTTTTCCAAAAAAAGAAGAAAAAATCACATCATGAATGAAATTGTGCAGTTTAAAACAAAAAATAAATAAACTTAAAAATGCTTAGCCTATGGTCTACTCCATTCGCCACCTAGGTATAAAAAAAACTTGAAAATCATCGTAATGCTGAGAAAGCGTGAAATAAAATGAAAAGAATCACTCGCGATTGAAAAGAGAAACAGCATTTTTCGTTGCACCGAGTATTCGAATAAAATACGAGGTACGTTCTATACTTCTCGTTAAATCTGTATAAAATTAAAATACTTCATAATAAAAAAGATGATTCGGAAAGTTTCATTAAAAAGGAAAGATCGTATTTTAGCCGAGATTAAACATACAAAATGAACTTCGTACCGTTCGACAAAATAGTCTGTGCCGTATTTCAACGTTAAAAAATTCAATTTTATGCACTCAACACCACTTTAGGAACGTTACAGCGATATTATCCGCGAAAGTATACTCGATACCTTACATAATGAGAATTCTGTACTAGAATATGCCCCGTTGGTAAAGCGTACTATAAAAATTATACGATGTTTTGTTAATCATTTCATTGCACTTATTTTTCAATTACAAACACCAGTGTTCATTGTTATTTGTTTCGATGATGTAGAAAAAGGGCTAAGATGAGCATAAATAAACGCATCGAAATGAGAAATTCTGATAAGGTTGAAATAGCGTGGAAAGAGGGTAAAATGCACTTCATTAGATTGAAAATGATTATACGAAACTTCGTGACATTAACTAAGTTTCGTTTCTTGTCAAGTTGTCGATAGAATAAATACAATGTTGTGATAACAGTGAATTTTGGTTGTTGCCTAAAGTGGATTGAATCATTGCAACTGTATTATGTCGAGTATCTCACAAAACCATTTGATTTCATTCAAAGTAAGATTATTGTGGTTGGGTACGAAGCACTGTATTCGATATTTTTGAGATTGGATGTTGATCACAAGTAGAACAGAATGTGCAATGGTTCCTTTTCTAACTTTTATTACTGCATCAACGAAACAGATACGAATGTAGCATATGTTCGGAGCTGGGAGCATTATCATAAGCGCTAGAATTGAGAAACAGTTTTCTAATGTTGATTATTTTTTCATATAATAACGAATGAAATTCACGAGGAAAAATGATAAACTTTAGGTCATTTAACAGGAAAACGGTAATTACTTATTGTGTATTGGAGTTCGGCTAAGGTCTAAAATGAAAGTTGAATAATAATTTACCACTGTGTTCCGTGAATATGTTTGATCCTAGCGATCGAGCATCCTTAGCGTTTCTAGGCTTAGTTCTAGTAGATTTCACTGTTAAAGATCCAGTAGTTGGAACAGTTCGATCCTTGGTTTGTTGAGCACCCATGACTAGATATCATTACGATAGGTAAATCGCTTAAATTTATTAAGATTTTACATTATGTACACGAAACACACTGCACCGAGAATTAATACGACACGATATCGTAAATTCAACTTTTAACTAAGAAATTACACGTACATCCTGCGCAAAATTTTTTAATAAAAACAAGTGTTACAACTACATTTCACGAAACGAGATACACACATACACAGATAAAGAAGCCGAGACAATCGCACAATCACCAGCAGACAGTCGTCAGCATCTGTTCGAAATACAGCGAGAGAGCGAAAGCTCTACGAAATGCGAAATCAGAACGCAGTATATTATTTATAGAATCAGGGTAAAAGACGCCTATGAATACAATTCACAGATGATTCATCAATTTTCACAGATAATGAAACAAGTTTGTTCAATGTAAAACGCTATTTCCCTTCTAGATTTTGCGTAATATGGACTTGCATGTGAGTAATTTTGGTTGCCTGTCTGTATCATAAGGAAAAGCGGATGTAATTCTGAATGTACAAATTTTTTTCACGATTTTGGTAGATTTTAAACCCATCATGTAAATGTACTGTTTTTTTTTGTATCGCCTTTAAAATTTATAATTTTTTGGAGCAGTTTTGATATTAGGGCAAATACCTATAGAAGCCACTGAAGCCAGAGCATTTTTTATTTTTTACTTAAATTTAAAGATGGCAACGAATGAAAAATTAAAATATACACATATTTTGGAAAAACTAAAAAATATATTTAGACGATCAAAATGTTTGTGATCTGGGGAGAACAGAATCGATAATCGAACCAAAATACTAAACCCTTATATTTCATGTTCCTACCTGGTAACAATTTAAATTTAATTGAGCTACGAATTACTAGCCAAATACTCGTAGTTAATAGGACTAGCTAGAAAATCTTCAAAGCATTTGACATAGAAATTTGGAAGCTGGATAGAACTTCGAACTTGTTTGGAACTGAAAAGAAAGCTAGCTGCAACTGTACTGCAATCGTTTTTAGATTTAGCGTATTATGTAAATAAATATAAAAATGCAACTTATAAATTTTTAATCTGTTTTCATTTTCAAAATAGTATCAATTATCACATTTACCACAAAATTCTAAAATTTTATTGAGCCTTGAACTTTGAACTTGAAGCAATAACTCAGCTGCTGAAGCGAAGCTCAGCTGCAGCTATTATTTTTTGTCGACAAATATTGATGGTGGTAACATTACTTGTGAACAACACAAAAAAGCGGTTCTTACAATGCAGCAGAGATAAACATACACTTTACAGTGTAGGTTTTTATCGTGAATTTAATATAAATTATTTTTCATTCTTATTGTTTTTTATTTTTATAGAAAGTAATATTCAATTCCAAAGAAATTTCTAAACACCATTTGAAAAATTTTAATGAATTAAATCTGCAGAATAAAAATTATTTAAAAAATGAAAAATGAAGAATATCAAATAAATAAAGTAAAGGTATGGTAATGAACAATGCCAATAGTATTTTGGTTGAGTAGGTATTTGACTATTTGTGAATAAATTAAAAAATATAAAAATTAAGAAGTAGCAGTAAATATTCGTAATTTGCGTTCTATATCACAGCGACATAATGGGCAAATATTCAATTGAGCAGAACAATTTTCACAACAACAAATATGGCCACAATTCAACAATATTGTATCAGACTGAAACAAAAACGAAACGTTAAAATAATGAAAATAGTGATATTTGGTAAATAGGTATTATTAAAATTGAACTAAATAATAACTTTACATCATGTTTTTAAATTGAGAAAAAATCGTACCTGGTTTTCCATACAAATGATGCATTCATTCATTAAAACAGCTGAATGCTGCGATTCAATGCTTGGCGAATTTGAAATATCGGAAAGAGGAGGTGCAGTTGGCAAAGATCTATTTTGCGATGCAATATTGTGAGAATTATTTAAATAAGCAGAATCCGATGATTTTTCTTCATCGTTCGCGAAAGGTGCGGTAGGAGTAAAGTTTGAGCAAAGTTGTTCTGTGTAACGATTAATAGCTTTCAAAATCCTTTCCCTATCTTCTTTCGAATGTATTCCAACCTATAGGCAGAGATGATTATTTATATGGAATATGTAATAGACGAATGGACATTCAACTAAACCAAAAATACATACCGTTGTTAAGGACTTATCATTGATTTGTGAAAAATCTGATCCGAGTTTAGTGTCGAACATAGACAAAAAAGGAACACAGTGGGAAACTCCGAACAAAGTAAGTTCATAAACAAGATCCGGATGGACGGAATAAATTCCAGATACGTTGTTGGGAATGTAATTCAATAACCTTTGATACTGTAGTAACCAGTATGTGTTATCGTTCTAAAATTTGGAAAAACAGATTACAAATAAATTTAGGATAATAACAATAAGTGAAATATTCCATTTGTTCACTTTGAAAGCTCGTTCTTTTTCAGCTTCTTTCATTTGTTCTAGCAATTTTTCGCGGTAGGCTTGTTGTTGAGCAAATAAATCCATCAGTATTTCACTGAGCACAGTTCGTTTTTCAGAGAGCTCGTTCTATTGAACCAAAAAAATATTAATATTCGTATCTAAAAAAAATGTCATTTGTCAACTCATAATTACCATACTTACAATATGCTTATTCAAATGCAATTCCTTATTTTTAAGTTCCATAACAGTTAAATTAGACAACTGGTTTTCAACTAGAGAAATTTCGTTTCTTAACTCCACATTTCGATCATCCACTTTTTCAATGAGGGTTAATACAGCAGCGTACTGCAAATCAACATCTTCTTTGATATCACTCAATAGGCGTTCCTGATCATTTTTACGTTTGTACAGTAAATTTTCGATTTTTTCATTCATTTCTTTCCCCCTATCATAAAAACAATTAAGTTTATAGAAAATGCGTGGAAAAACACCAAAGAAAATCCATCAATTTGAACCTACCTAAGAGTAGAATCTTGTATTGTATCATTTTTCGCAAGATTATGCTGTAGTATTTTTTGGTCAATTAATGATTCTTGAATGAGCAATTTTTCCATTGATTCTGTAATTCATTCAAACTATGGTAAATCATCTGACAAAAAAAAAATAATAAAAAGGGAAAAATATTAAAATATCGCACCTAAAACTTGTTGACAGCGAAGTGGTTCATTTGCAAGAGGTTCTTGCAATAATGAAGACGCCAACGTTTGAACACATTTTTCAGAATAAGAGGCATTAATTTCTAATAACTGGTTTATCACTTCATTGACAGTATTCTCAACTGAAAAATTAAATAATTATAGAATTTCGAGCACAGGTAAATCATTTGAAAAAGATTAGTCAACTACCTTGCGAAAGTTGAACAATAAATTGATTTTGCTCTATTTCTTTCTGCTTTTGAAATTTTCGAACTTCTTCGTCAATTTTTTGTTGCTCAAAAATAACATCTTTCAGAAACTAAAAGTATAAATATTATTATAAACAGCCATATAAAATTAGGCCTACCAGATTTTTAAATTAAAAGTTTTACTTCTTCTTTTTTATTCTGATTTTGTTTATGAAGCAAAAGCTCTATTTCTTTTTGTTCGAATAAGTTTTTTTCTACGATAATTTTCTGGGATATTCTTCCTTCCTGAAAAAAATACGAAATATTCGTTATTAGATTTTTACCCAATCAAAAAATGTATTAAATTTATCAGTTATGGTTAAAAATTCAAGCCAAGCGTGTAATAAAATAAACATAACAAGCTACTAGCCTTTTCTCTTTCCAATCTTCTTAAATTATCCTATAAAAATAAAAAATGGAAAAAATGATAAACATTTTCGACATTGTAAAATTTATAAACAAATGCGAAACTTGAATACAAAATAGGTGAAAATATAAAGCACTTACGCTTACTCACACACAGATGAATGTATGAAATATGAAATATTAACACATTTATATGCACAACTATACACACGTTTTAAAAAAATGATAAATTTTCTATTATTACGTTACTTGAATATATTTATCATGGAAGCTCAGTTGTGATAAAATATCATCAATTTTTTTTTCACCTTGGATCGGTTCATTAGCAACACAATCATCGTTCTCGTTTTCATCATCTGTAGTTTAAAAAACAACATTAAGTATTAATAATTACTAAACCTAAGACGTATTATAGTCCAAAGAAGTGATTACCTTTACAAAAATACGATAATATTGCACGAACACCATTTTCGATTACTTCTTTAGGAGGATACCTCCAATCATTTTCTACATCTAATAATAACGTCGTCAAACATTTACTTCCACTCAAAGAAGGTAAAGTTTTTATACTGGGATTTTTTCGTATATCCAAAAACTGTAGTTTCTTCAGATTACCAATACTATCCGGTAAAGATTTTAATTTATTTGAAAACAATGAAAGTTGTTCGAGGTTTGATAAAGCTCCAATTTCAGAAGGCAATGCGCTCAGCTCGTTGTTATCAATTTTCAAAATCTGAGGAATAATGAAATTAGAATTATGAAAATTGAGGAAAATTATTTTGAATTTACCTTTAAATGACTAAGATATTTTATATCACTCGGTAGCTTGGCTATTTTATTATGACTGATGTCTAACACTTGCAAAAGTGAAAGATCACATAGGTTGCCTCCATCTTTTAAAGATGAAAGTTCATTTTTCTGCAAATACGCACAATACGAACGATATTAAGATCAGAGTAAAAATACGACGCAGTATGCGATCATTAAAAAATGTTTAATTCAACGACATATACCTGTAGATATAAGAACTCTTTTCTGTATACTTTAATCACAGAGAATATACCTTTCGGAACATGTTTAAGAGAACAATCTGATATGTCAAAAATTGGTTCAGGAGACTCCTTCGCCTGTAAATAAGATTTAGAAACAATTTAATCACATCATTGAATAAAACGTCGTAGATAAAAAGGCACACCTACCATATACAATTTTTTTTCTAGAAGCGCTTTAGACATAGTAAGATGATTTAAAAATAGTGAAAAAATACAAAACTATACAATAAAATTAAGCGATTTTTACGTTAAAACGAATACTTTTCAATTAACCACATTTTTCAGTTGAAATTAGATTTTTACAGAAAAATGAAGGCACAGTTGAACAACATTTTATAATACAAAAATTGAACAAAACACGACATCGATATTTTGCTCACGATGGTGAAAAAATTCACGTAATCGAAATATCATATTTCACAACGTTATTTTAATTTTTTTTTTACAAGAAAAAATATGAGTAATCTTTCGTGCCAAAATATTATTATTGATAAAAAATGATAAAAAAAGAATACATGAAATCAAGCTTGCCATTTATTAAAATCTAACGTAGCACAGTGTGTCACGTCACAGCAGCATACGTCAGCTATTTTGTACGGTATTTTTATTATCTCTATTTCGCAACACTGTTAAAATTTCATAATAAATATCAAAACACTGATAAGATCGTGTTGAAAAAATAAAAATGCTGCGTTGTGTTACAACTTTAATTAGTCGTGATACGCCGTGTGCTTGATAATCTCGTATTCGCTCTCTCCGAAACAAACTTTCGCGATCAAAATTATTTTAGTATTAATATGTTAATTTTTTTATGATCTACAAGTACACAATAATTTGCTTAATGGCGTTAATCTTTCTGTTCGTGATTCATTTATTGATAGTTAATATAAATTTCTCCGAAGTGCTTTCTCAAGAATCAGACGATGGAGCTCCGAAAACACCATCCGGTTTATACGTAGCCACCGACAAAGTTGCACTTTTGACAGTGAATAATTTCAACGAAAATGTTTACAATTCAACGAGCGCTTGGTTGGTTCAATTTTATAACTCTTGGTGTGGTCATTGCATCAAATTTTCCCCCATATGGAAACAATTAGCAGCATCTATTTATAGTAAGTGTCGTTCTGCTATCATTTTTTCTACTATTGTTATCGCAATTTTTCATTTGCACTGTTGTTCGTTATTGCACATCACATACATGTGCTATGTATCTGTCATGTTTCATGAATCATGATAAGATAATTTTAATAATTTTTTTTGTGCCACAAAAATGAAAGCAAAGTTGAGTAATGAGGAAATTGAAAGTACAAAGAAAAATGCACGCGCTTATGGGGTCAAAATTATGTGCACAATTGTTACAAATATGAATCTATTATTTTCCATTTTCATTATTTTGCTTGACCTGTTTATTTACATTCATTCGCACTTTGTTGTTGCCTTAATTTTTGTATTTTGAATTCGAATGCATTATAAAGAAATTATTTATCATGTTGAAAAGGAAATAAAATAGGGTCGGTGTAATTTTGCACTTCCTATATTTATATCATCACAATGTGTTACTAAATTAAAACATACTTTCGTAATTTGACGCTTTTGTATAGGGTTATTAATCGCATAATATGATGATATGTTTTCTGTTATGAAAAAAGAATCGCAATTTTGCTTCTTTTTTATTCTAACACTTTAAAAGTTATTTTCCTGCTTTATGTGTATTATAGCTGATAAAGCACCTTGTAATTATACGTTTAGAATTTAGATATACTATGTGCGAACAAGCGATGAAAAAAAGTACGATATCGTTTACTTAATATTATGTAAGTAATGCTGTTAATCATTTCCACTAAAATTATGTGTATGTATGTACGTGTTTGCTACGCATACATTTATATGAAATGTGATTGTACCAAGTTCAAAGGATAATTTCAAGGGTAAAACTGTAAAAGAAAAAGTACTTTGATAAGAAAGACAAAATGTTTATTTTATGTTGAAAAAATAATATGAAATTCTACTACATTGAATGAAAATACTTATTTTCATTATCACAAAATCAATAAGATATTGTTCGGGAAAATTAGGGGGTTGGTAATCCTGTAAAACTTTGGATTTGATTGAAGACGAGGGGTGTGGTGTGGACTCTGGAGATAAAACTCAGTACCTACTCATAAGTTACACTTGCCCAGTGTTGTTATGTTTCCAAGAACAAAAAGTAATTCCGAGAGAATTCCGGAATTCCCAGGAACTTGTCAAATAATGTGGAAATTACTGTTTTGTAATTTACCAATTTACCATATTTGACTAGTTTTTCGCAGGAATTCCCGGGAATCATTCCTGTTCTCACGCAACACCGGTCTAGGCGCTGAGTTGTGACGTCACAACCCCGTGCCCAGGTCTTATATTATCAGATAAAGGGTATTGTCCCACTAAATGGAAATTTCCCCGTTTCCAAAACAACTGGAGTGGGAACAAAACAACGTTGCACTTGCCCAAATTAAGAAAATGACCTTTTCTGAGTTGAGTTTTTCATCATCTTGGTCGAAGCATATTTTGCCATTTTCTCGGGGATCGTCCGATTGTGTCCAATCCACCTTTTTCCATAGTCCGATTGCGTCCCGAAAAACGAGACCACCAAAAAAGTGATATTCCAAATGCGTCCCATATTTATTGGGTGCATCAGAGATGGTCGTCAGCATAACAGATAACAAGGGAATCTTGTCAACTCCGACTAAGCTAAAATTTTGCTCAGTGAAAGAGCATGTCAGCAAGACCTCAGAACCAAACTTTGAGCTGCCAAAGTTGAGTTCTCGATTTCTGAAAAATTTTTGAAAATGGCGAAAATAATTCATAGGTATTTAATCTGGATATACCCACTCCATAAATTTTTTACAAAAATTATTAATGAAATAGAATTCTGATAATCAGTTTTTATACTCAAGTCGACGTGATGGGCGATTCCTGGGAACAAAATTTTCATCGGGAATTCCCGGCAATTTTTTAGGAAGGGAATCCCACCGGGAATCCCCACTGAAAATGGATTTTGTGGTCAACCCTGTATCATTATAGCTAACTACCATTGATTTCTGTACCATAGAACCTGAGAAAATGCATTTTTAATTTGTCATCTGAATTCTTTTGAAAAGTACTGATTTTTCTGTTTTTATAAATTTATTGGCAACACTTATAGAATTTTTGGCATTTATAAGGTTTTTAAATTAATATAAACGATTTGAAAATTAGTCAATTGTAACTAATATCATTCATTATAATTATTTATAGAATTTGTCGAATTTTTATGCCAAAAATTTAAAAAATTCTTCCCAGGTTTGCTAAGCAGGAAATGGGAACGCCAAAAAACGGAAATTTGGGAAACGGGGAACGGTAACTGGGATCCCATCACTGCAAGTCGACCCCAGTCGATTACGACCATTTTCAAAGCGAAATAGAGCCTCCAGCAAAAGTTGACTCTTCTCCAGTGCACTGGAATCTTTTTGAAATAAATATGAACCAGTTCGTCTCCTCGAGGAGTACCCTGGGTAATCCTAAATGAACTGGGACGCAATTGGACTACTTTTTAGTCGGGGCGCAATTAGACGATCATCTACCCTTTTGGTGGTTCGTTTTTTTGGGACGCAATCGGAAAACCATCATTTTCTCAGCAGATTTGAACTAATTGCAAGCTGTTAGTGAGCAGAACATGTGTAAATAATTTTTTGTGTTTTCCCAAAAATCAAAAAATTGTAAGTTTTGTCTCCATACTCCTCAATTGTTATGAAGTAATTTTTGCAATATAACGTCAAGTCAACCCATTCAAACTTCCTGTTGGTGACTTTCCTATAAATGAATCCATATTGATATTTTATTACCTGCTTTATTACAAATCAGAAATGATACCTATTAATTCATAATAGCACAACCTGCTTAACAATTTAATAGGAACGCAAGTTAACTGTATCTAACCGTAACATGATTTTAGTTTCTATTTTCGCACCTGTAACTTTCTCAAACTCTTAGCTTGAATCTATGTATCGCAATTCGCAAATATGTAGAAAATAAAATTAGCTGCGATAGAATACGAAATACATGGTGAATTTTTCTTCAGATTGGCGAGATGTTATAAAAATCGGAGTGATAGATTGTGCCGATGAAGAAAACTTGCCGCTTTGTCGAGAATACGAAGCAAATCAAAAACCTACCGTTCGCTATTTCCCTCCTTTATTAAGAGAATTTAATTTTGGGAAGAACGTATCCAAACCGAGAGAAAATCATGATCCCGAAGAGTGGAGAACTGAGATCATCCAACACTTGGATAATTCCGAAACAAAGGCTTTCCATTGGCCTGACTTTTCATCTGTCACCTTAGACACTTTTGGAGCAGAATGGAAAGCCAACAATAGTGGTCAATTGATTCTGATAGTGGAGAAAGAAGACTCTTACATTGGTCGTGAATTGATATTGGATTTACGTGATGTTAAAAATGTAATGGTGCGATATTCTTTTGATACAAAGCTTTCCAATATGAAAAAAGAACTTCCTCAGGTATACGTTTTTAAACCAGATAATTCTACGAAACAATTAGATTTAAAGAATACAACGCGGTATGGTGTTTTTGAATCTGTGCGAAATTACTTGCTCGGCGAAGGTTATAATGTAACTGATATCATAGACTTGCACACAAACCCTGAATCTCCTCCAGTCCAAGTTATACAAAGCGAAAAACAATTACATTTGGTTAATAAAGTATTCATGAATGATTTAGAATCTTCTGTTAGGTATTCTCTGTTCCAAGAAATCGCATCGAAACCTAATATAACTGGAAAATCAATGGATGCTTTGAAAAACTACCTACAGTTAGTTAAAAAATATTTCCCCTCTAATCCTAACGTCCATGCTCTAATTGATGCAGTTATTGATGGCATCAAAGAAAGACAATTTATTACGGGCAGTGATTTCAAAGATTTATTGATGGAGCAAAGCAAAAAGTCAACTCCTTTGAAGAATCAGAATTGGGTTGGTTGCAAAGGCAGCGTATCTAGATATCGAAGATACCCATGCAGTGTTTGGATGACCTTCCATACACTTTCTGTCCAAGCCTACGTTAATGCAAACAAATCTTCCGATAGTACCGAAGTATTAACTACAATGACTGACTATATCGCCAATTTCTTCGGGTGCCAAGAATGTGCCGATCATTTTCAAGAAATGAGTAAAACAATGCCTGGAAATGTCACTTCCCTCGCAGATAGTGTTCTATGGTTATGGAAAGCCCACAATACCGTGAACAAACGACTGTCGGGAGACTTTTCCGAGGATCCAGGCTTCCCTAAAAAACAATTTCCTGTTGAGACCATGTGTCCGAAATGTCATCTTGGTGATGGTTCTTGGGATGAAAAAGAAGTGTTATCGTATCTGGTAAAGATGTATACGAATGTTGACGATACTGTGGTTTTGCCCACAACCACAAGCACGACCACGCATACGAATGTTAACGATACTGCAATTTCGTCCACTAGCCCAACCAGCCCAATAAAAAGGAGTGCCAAATGGTCACCGTGGTTTTAGAATTTATCAAAAGTATGAAAAGTTATCCTAAATAAGTCACATCTTAAAGCACATATTGTTATTTGGCACAACTGCAGTACCTATTATGATAATTCCCTATATATTTTTGTTTTATGCATAAAATTTTGGAATTTGAAAACCTAGGTACATGGAAAATGTTTAGATTCGAAAGAAATATTAAGAATCCTGTTATTCGTCGTGATTTTCGTGACGTTTGTTTTTCGAAGCCATGGAATCAAACATTAAGCAAGAATTAATTTGCTGAGACATTTCATATAGAACGTGTGACGTATGGAACAAAAACATTTCCAAGACTGTAGTCTACTTGATTGCGATATTCACTATCACAAATTATCACGTGTTAATTACTATTTTATTACCAAAAGAAGTCAGTCGTACCTTGGAGTTTTCTTGAAAATTAAATTGCTGTGAACATAAACTGTTACCTATTAGGAAATGTTACCACGAAGTGATACAATACTTAATTTAATTATCTAGCATATGTGTTGGAAATAAAAATCGATGTGTTTTTGCATTTGTATAGGTATAGTAGTTAGATAGGTCTAGGTATAATGAAGGTACAAATTTAAAATTTTAGGATTTAAAAAAACATAACTTTTGTAGCGTAATTTGATCTGATAACTCAATAATTTTTTATATTTTAGGTAGAAATAAAAATAATCAAGTTTTTAATTTTAATGGATTATATTGAAATTTTTGTTAGTGTATTCTGATAAACATAATTAGGTATAATTTTTATATTTATTTTCATCGCACTGTTTCAACTTTCAAATTTTCATACTATTACCCGTTGTTTACCATTTTTATTATTATTTCTATTTTCATGTCTTTGTAACAGTATTACATAGGTACTAGACAGACACCTATTCATTTTAAGTTTTATCAATAGCTTTACCTGAATTGAATGCGATTGAATTTCATCGTTGAACAATTCTCAAGTATTAAGTAAATCTGAAAAAAATTGAGAAATAATATCAGTATTTTTAATTATTGATCAATGATCAAAATCTTACTTAATCAGTATTCAGTTGTTACCATTTCTTTCCCTTTATTTATTGTTGTGGTTGCATTTATGTAATTCTGTAATTTATAGTTGTACGATCTGATAGATTTACGTACTTAGATGCCTACTTAATATTTTAAGAGAAAGTGATATTACCTATCTTTTTATTGGTAGAACTGATTTTATGTGATAGTTTTTATGTATATTGAATTAATATTCCGATATACTCTTGTTTTGAAAGTCGAATAAATTTTATTCCTTCAATTTACAACATTGCATTTTACCTACTTATTTTATCCCTCTAAGTTTCAAAAACTTGCTTAAACAAATTTGAAACTTTCATAAAGTGTAATAAATAAATTAACAAATGACTTAATTGAATTGAAGCTCCTAGTACATTTTTTGCAAATGATCAAATGATACATAATTGAAATTAGTTTTCTAATTTGTAAATAGATACGTACAGGAGGAGAGGGGAAGTAAAATCTAACAAAATTAATTACTTAATCGAAAAGTGTAGATACCTTTGTATTTTCATCTCAAGGAAGTTGAACTTGGGTAATGGTAAATGGTAATGCATAATAAAAATAACACCCCAAAAATGAGAATTCATTTGAATTTTTATTTGGTAAAACCATTAAATTTTTTCGCATGTTACTCATTCATCTGCTTTATACATCAATGTGAATGTTTAATGACATCATTAGTCTAAGCGCTTTGAACAGCTAGTGCAGGTATAATTTTTTTTAGCACAAGTCCACATATGGTTTTTCTTTTAATATAAGTCAAGAGAAAATTTTGGAGACCATCGAAAATTTCCCTAGGGGGTGAGGTTTTTTTTTAAATAAGTGGACACACTACTATTTCTGCACGTAAAGGCTAAGGGGTATGTTTGGTATCATTTTTATACAATTCGACCCTCCTGAACTCAAATCTGCCATTAGTTTCTTGATTGAAGGTAGAGAAGTGGCACAATCATGAAATTTTTATCGCAGAAAATGACCAATTTTTGAAAATCCTCAACTTGATGTCTGGAAATTTGTTTGAAATTCGAGTCCAGGAAGTTCGAGTTAGGTTGAGAAAAGGTTTTATGCCTCAATCGGTTAAAGGTATAAAGGTTAGGAAATGAGAAACCACGATTAAATGCCAGTTTAAGCATAAACTAGCAATTTTATAGTGAACAAATCTGACAACCGCGAGAATTCCTTACTTCTTATTGGAAAACTAATTTTGAATTCGGGTTCAGGAGATTCGAATTATAATGAAAGCATGTTTCTTACCCCAATTGGTCGCCACTATAGGGCACAGAAAATAAAAAATTGCGATTTACTTCAGTGAGAACGAACAGGAGGTCAGGGCTCCCGCGGATCCGGATTCTTTTTTCTGTGGATCCGTGATCTGGATCCTTTTGAAAAGGATCCGTATTTCGCGGATCCAAAAAAAAATCAATTTGAACGTAAAATTCAATTACTCAACGTTAAGAACTAAATATTCAGCTTCATTTTCATTCATCCCTCACTTTTTGCCGAGAAAAAAATAATTGAAGCCATCAGCATCAGCCATCAGACATGATATTCACACTTCACAGTAATTTTCTTATGAAAAAAAAAGAAAATTTTAAATAATACATGATCCGAAAAAAAGAATTCGGATCACGGACCCTGGGTCTTGGATCCGTGATCCGCGATCCGCTGGAAAAATGGTGTGATTCATGATCCGTGATCCGGATCCTTTTTTGCCTGGATCCGCGGGAACCCTGCAGGAGGTCAAGTCACAATAGACAGTTTCTGAGGGTTATTGGTGGATTTTGAGTTTTGAGATGTTGTAGATCGACTGATCAGATCAAAAGTCCAGGAACTGCTATTTCTAAAAAAAAAAAAAGTGCTCAACTCATTCAGTACTTGTCAAAATTCTTTAAAATTGTAACTGACATCACATACTAGGTACTACGATTTCATTCAATCTAATTGGAATCAAGTTCAACAAGCTTACTTTAACATGGCTTCAAGACAAGTGCCATCCAGTTTCCAGCTCAAAGGTTTACTTTTGAGGGATGCATAGAACCAAAAGGGCATAAGTCCAAAATGTTTAGTTGGGTGCAGTTCTGGTACCATTGAATACCAAACTTCAATTTCGTCTTTGGGAATGGTGATGTGACCCTCTTCTACTACCTTGAATGCCATTTTTCAAAAATGTTTGGTTTTTAAGTAAATCAGTTTTTTGCTTCTCTCAAAAAATTGATTTTTGTAACATAGGCAATGGCAGAGTCATAGCCCCTCCCATTACAGCTGAAATGTTGAAAAAAATGATGAAATTTCAGGGTTTGAATGTTTTTTTTTGCAAAAATTTTCACCCTCGCGAAATGAATATTTATAAAATTTCACATAAAATCGCAGTTTTTCTCATCACACCCCTTTGAATGACATGTCTGGCTATGCTACTGAGAGACCACCAATGAACGCCAAACCTACTACATATGGTTTAATATCGCCCTTTTCACTCATCTTCAATGTTGGCCTTCCCCTTGAAAAAATTTTGGCTACACTACTGGACTTAGACCTTTTTGGTTCCAACCAAATGCCTTATCAATTCAATTGGTACCTCGATTTTTGAACCCACGTTGACTGGTTTCCTCTCAGATTTTAACTCCAATTCTTCAGAAGATCAAAAGCTTAAAACTGGCGGCTATAAAAAAAGTCTTAAAAAAGGGGGTTCTTATATTACTGTTCAGTTACACTTTACGAGATTCTTAAACCAAACGCATGAATCTCCAGTACTTGCAAATAATTTTATCACTTTTCGAGATGAATTCACTAACATCTTTATTATTAATTTTTTCCAGATTGGCGAAACGTTCTAGTAATCGGTGCAATCGACTGCGCCGATGATCAAAACACGCAGCTTTGTCGAGAATACGAAATAATGGGCTATCCAACCGTCCGCTACTTCCCTCCGCACGTTGAAAACTTCACCATCGGTAAAGAAGTATCCAGAGTGCTTCCTGATCCGGCTGTACTGCGAACCGAAATCATCAAACATCTAGAAAACACCGAAGTGAAGTCTCGTAATTGGCCTGATTTCTCGTCCATAAATTCAGACACCATCGAATCCGTATGGAAAGAGAACAACAGTCGTTTACTCATACTGGTTGTCGAAAAAGACGAATCGTTCGTCGGTCGCGAATTAATCATGGATTTATACGGCGTCAAGAGTTTAATGGTTCGGTACACCTTCAACGCAGACTTTTCCAATACCAAAGAACCGCTTCCCCAAGTATTCGTAATAAAACCAGATTACTCCAGGAAACAGTTACCTTTGACAAATACCACCCGATACGGTGTTTTCAAATCTGTGCGAAATTATTTACTGGACGAAGGATACCACGTGCCTGATATCGCCGAAAGGCAATCCAGCGACTTGCACTTGGTCAAAGTGAAACAAAGCGCTAAACAGCAACTTTTGGTGAATAAGGTATTCATGGAAGATTTAGAATCCTCCGTTAGTTATTCGTTATTCCACGAGGTCACTTTGAAACCAAAAATTAACGGGGAAGCGATGGATGCGTTGAAAGGTTACTTGCACGTGGTCAGCAAATATTTCCCATCTAATTCCAACATCCATGGTTTACTTAATGCACTCATCAATGATGTTCAAAATGTTCATTCAACAACTGGCGGCGACTTCAAACGATTAATAATCAAACATAAAAACGTATACCCCTTAAAAAATAAACATTGGGTGGGCTGTAAAGGCAGCACGGCCAAATACCGAGGATACCCTTGCAGTGTCTGGATGACCTTCCATACGCTTTCCGTCCAAGCCTACGTTAATCCTCAACGTTCCACTGGTAGTACAGAAGTCATATTCGCTATGGCCAACTATATCAAGAATTTCTTCGGGTGTCAAGATTGCGCCGAACATTTTCACGAAATGAGTAAAACTATCGTCGGAAACGTATCTACACTCAATGATAGCGTGCTGTGGTTATGGAAAGCCCACAATACCGTCAACAAACGATTATCAGGAGACTTTTCCGAAGACCCGTCTTATCCAAAGGTACAGTTTCCTGCTAAAAACATGTGTCCCGAATGTCGTCACAGTAACGATTCGTGGAAAGAAGATAAAGTATTGGCGTATTTGGTAAATATGTATACTAATATTCATAACGTAGTCACTCTCCCTAATGGCGAGTCTTCCACCGAACTCGCTAAACTAATTAGCGAACGATACACCCAACACAATGAAATTCCCGATAAATGGAATTTTAGCTTTTCCGACGTTAATACATGTATAGCTTTGTATGTATTATCCGCATGTCTTCTAACCGTCTACACGGCGAGGTTCTTCTTGAAACGAAATAGGAGAACTAAAAGTCATATGAAATACGATTTTCATGGTAAAGCGGAGAGGCCTCGGTTGATGGTTTAATGATGAGTTGTCATTTACAAGTTTCTCATTCTGTAGGTTCTCGAATGCAGCATACGTGATTACATGGTATTAATTAAAGCCTATTGTCAACAAAAATTACCGTGGTAATATTTTCAGCTGTTTTAGGTACACTTTGTAAGTGCAAATTCGGTATGTTTTTCACGTAAACATTCGGATATAACAATGTGTTTGTTCGCTATTCTTTTTAGTTTTTTTAAGTGATTGAACAAAGCTGAAGTGTAAAGATGAAGAGATCGAAAACTTAGTGTGTCACAGTGCATCAGGTATAACAATTACCTGAATCCCTCATTCAGCGTTGGGCAAGATCATTTGATCTTAATTTTAAAAAGATGAAAAAGATCGTGATCTTGATCTTGATTTTAGATTACTTGAGAAATGATCGAATTAATGGTGATCTAAGGCCATTTATGAAATGATTTTTTTTTTCAAAAAAAAAAGATCAAGATCAAGATCGCGGATGTACTATTAATAAGTCATTGCATAGGTTATTCCAACAGGCAGTTGTGCCATGTTTGGGCAGCAAAACTGACTAACACAAAATTCTGACAGATTGACTTTTTAAATTTGTAAATTCCATCACGCTGACTTAGGCCGCCTAGTCTTTTCTAAGACCGTCTTGTGTTTTCTAGGGCTACTTTGGGTAGTTTTAAAAATTTCTTAGAATAACCTATGGGTCATGGATATTAATCATCCAAGAGATTTTGGACGTTCGTCGAACACTTCATGAATATGATTTCTATATAAGTCCTCAAACTATAAAAATGCAAAAAATTCATAAATTGTTTCAATTATTTTATTTAAAAATGCATTATTTTTTTCTTAAAACAGAAAAATCTTATCATATTTCTGTTTGCGTACAAACAAGAAATAAGGAACAAGAAGCAAATCAAGAAGTACAAGAAGGTGATCCTTTTTTTTTGGTAAAACATTGCAGAAAAATATTATTTTTTTATTCATTAAATCAAACTTTGTTGAATAGCAGTAGTATAGTACCTACTCTACAAAGTTTGATTTAACGAATTAAAAAAATGATTTTTTTCCCGCGATCTTTTACCAAAAAAACAGATTTCGATCTTAAATCACAATCTTAGATCTTGTTTGAGAAATGATCTTTATGATCTTTGATCATGATCTTCTTGATTTTTTAAAATTATCTTAACGATCTTGATCTTAGATCACTTTGAAAATGATCTTGCCCATCTCTGCCTCATTCTACATTTTCAATTTAGAAATCAAATACCTCTTTCAATGATGGAAAAACTGGAACTGAAATTTGAAAAAAAAAAAAACTGAATTGAAAACCGAAGCCCTGAACCAGAAATGCCCATGATTCGAATCATTTGCGATTCAAATCATGATTCGAATCGCAAAATTTGTGATTCGAATCAAATTTTGGTGAAACTGATTCGTCAAAATATGATTCGAATCATTTATGTAGGATTCGTGATTCGTGAGTTGTGTTTTTATCAAAATGATTCGTGTTTTTCAAACCACCGTCCGGCGTCCAGGAATGCCCACGATTCGAATCAATTGTCAAATCATTTTGGAATGAATTTTCATAGTTTTCAATTCCAATTCTAAGGATAAAGCTCTATATTTTAATTTTTAATTTGTTTGAAAATTGAAATAAAAAGAAAGAGCTTCATCCTTAGAATTGGAATTGAAAACAATGAAAATTCATTCCAAAGTGATTCGAAAAATGATTCGAATCATTACTAATTCCAGTAATTCGTGATTCGTTGTACGAATCATTTCTAAAACGATTCGGACCGAAATGATTTGATTCATTTTCTTGCACTCGTGATTTGTGAGTCGAATCAAAAATTTTGTGATTCGGGCATTCCCGCCCTGAACTGAAACCAGGGATGAAAAACTGAAAAGCGAAACTGAAACTGAAACTGAAACCGATAAAACTGAAAACTAAAATGATGTTTCGAGACTGAAACTAAAACTAAAACTAAAACTGAAAAATCCAAAACTGAAACTGAAATTGAAAGTGAAAAAATTATACGTTTCAGTTTCAGTTTTTTTTTATTATCCCAAACAGTGTTGACAAAACCGAAAAAAAACTGAAACTAAAACGTTAAAATCGAAAACTGATTACTGAAACAACTGAAACTGAAATTATCTCATGAAATTATTTCAGTTTCAGTTTTAATTTTTTTACCCCTTTTTTAAACCTGATAAACAGTCTAAAATCCAAAACTTTCATCCTAGATGCCAGCAGACAAACACAATGTTACGAAAAAATGTGAAATTCAATTTAAATTTTCAACAAAAAAAAATTAAAAAATTAATTTTGTTTTCAACGTTCTCCGAAAGAAATATGATTAAACTGCATAAAAACAGTTGAAAACCAAAACTGAAACGTAAAAACCGAAAACCGAAACTGAAATATTTTGGTTTTGCCAACACTGATCCTAAATGCCAATTCAACTGGGAACTGAAATGATTTTTCGAGACTAAAACTAAAACTAGAACTGAAAAATCCAAAACTGAAACTGAAAAGTGAAAAATGAAACTGAAATTCTCGAAACTAAAGCTGAAAACCGAAAACTGAAAACTGAAAACCAAAAACTGAAACTGAAATTATTTCAGTTTTCCATCCTTGAGTCTGAAACTTGAATGGTTTTCAGTTTTCAAGTTTTTGACTTGAAATGTGATGGAAAAAGTGAAACTTGAACTGAAACTGAAAAAAAAAACGAAAATTAACTGAAACTGAAACTGAAACCAAAACTGAAATAACAAAAACTGAAAAACTAAACAGAAGCTGAAATGATTTCAGTTTTTTATCACTGTTTATTTCACAATTTTTATTTTACTGTCTTATTGATCTGGTTATTTTTCATTAATTCGTGTTACCTTTGTATTTCAAAAATTTAGGGTAGCCTAGATACTTCACTGAAATTTTTTTCGCTCTCTATGCTGGTTTTACTGACACAGAAACATCCTGTTTCAGCATCACTTTTAAATTTTCCTATTTCTTCAGTTCTACATAATTTTTTTTCCCAATTTCAGGACACCTTGCACTGAGATTTTTTTTTGTTTGTTTCCATATAAATCGAAAGTCTATGTTAAAAGATGAAGATTAAAAAAAAAA
>FIZU01052522.1:0-30859 GCA_900064475.1 Pseudococcus longispinus
CAATTTTGACCAAAAATGGCAATTTTGACCAAAAATGGCAATTTTGACCAAAAATTCATAATTATGACCAAAAATTTATAATTTGTACAAAAAACAATAAATTCTACTTTGAAATCACCATTTTGACCAAAAAATGACAATTTTGACCAAAAAATGACAATTTTGACCAAAACCACCATTTTGACCAAAAAATGACAATTTTGACAATGTAACCAAAAATGACTATAATTATTAACAAAAAATTGCAATTTTGACCAAAAATGACAGTTTTTACCTTGAATTGGCAATTTTGACCAAAAATTCATAATTTGTACAAAAAACAATAAATTCTACTTTGAAATCACCGTTTTGACCAAAAAATGACAATTTTGATTAAAAACTGAGAATTTTAACCAAATATGAAAGTTTTGTCGGTTTGTACGTAACAGCAGCTTGGGGAATAGGTCGCAAGGCGACCCATGCCGCCTAGTTCCATTATGAAATTCAGCCACAAAAATCCGTTACGTTGACTTTTAAATATTTTGTCAGACTTTTTTGGACTTTGAAAATTTTGAGAAAATTTAAAATATCACGTTTTTATAGTCTTGGAAAAATTCAATAAGCAAAAGCATATCCAACGTTTTATACTTTCATATGAAATATGGAAATTGTGGGGTCTTTTGATGATAATTTTGATTTTACTTTAACCCTGCCACCCCCTCGCGACTTTTGTTTTGCATTTTATGTTATTTAAAACAGACTTGAAAGGTCAAAAAACGTAGATTTTGAAGCTCACTCGATGAAGTCAGAAAATTTTGATTTTTAGTTTCATACCCGTCTCACTCTGAGGCACCTTTTGGTGTCTTGACCGAAAATTACGAGTGAGAAATGGATTTTAGAAGTTGAAAAACCTTTATTTTGATAACCAATTCAAAATTTTGAAAAATTTTGAATTGATCAGCGCTCTCTTTGATAAACTAAAGCTTTGGTGTAGAGTTAATGGCTTTATAACTCTCAAACATTTTCAACATCTCTTGATTTTGAATTATGATATGAAGTGGTTTTTCTAGCGGAAAAAGTTGAAATTTCCAAAAAAATTGCCATTATAAATGGTGATAGGAAAGGAATAGTAGAAGTCAAAAACCAAACAAAAAAACGATTTTTGGGATACGAACGATATTAATACCTATTGTACTCATTTTGATAATTTTTTGAAAATTACTAGTTTTCTTGGAAATTTTTTGTGATTTTTGGGAGGGAGTGATACATTTTTCATTTTGAAAACTTCCTGTTGAAAGTCCTACAAATGTCCTGCTTTTTGGTTTTGAAAATTTGTGAGACATTCCGATGTCTTGTCTTTTGATAATATTTTATTAATTTTCAGAATTCTCAAAATATTCTACATGTGTATCAAAGTTTCGCACACCTGTTTTTTTATTAATTTTCATGTTCGAATGAACCAATTTTGGAAATTTTTAATTCGTTTTTTGAGCAAATTGTACAAAATTTTCGTAATTTTTTTTAATGAAAATCATCTCAATTCAATTTTGACAAAATTTTGAATTTCCAGATATTTTTATATAATTTGAAATACATTTTACGTAATTTCGAACAGTTTGCATTATTCGTCCAACTTTTCCGTAATTTTTTTTTTTTTGAAAACGATTATCGGAACTTCGTATCGAATTACGACAATTTCCACAAACCGAATGCTCGCTTTTGAGAATCACTCATTATAAAACATCTCGAAAAACTTAACGCTGCATCATTAGTTTTCGAATTGGTCGGCGGATGTGCGGCAGCTCCGGTAGAGAACCCGTCGCTTCGTTTTTTTCGCTAGACAAATGTCGTTGTCATTTAACAAAGCGATCGCGACAAAAAAAGTGCAACCTTTTTCCGATTATCACAAACTACGAGCGTACTTCGTTCCTTGTACCTCTCGACAAGCGTATTCTGCGCTGGAAATTTCGCTCGTTTACTTCTCCTCGTCTGCTGACGCTCAAAAGTCGAAACTTAATTTCTAATTGTCAAGTGGGCTAAATTTTTAATTAATTTAATTTTTCTCTAGCGTCGTAACTCGAGAGCAACTTTTTAATTCGTTCGTTAAAACGAGCGAGCAAAAAAAATTATTCTCCGGGTCATCGTCCCGTGTCACCGATGACGAACACGGTGCAAAAAAAGTAGAAGAAATCTCATTGCATACGTGTTCCTAGACCTAGCAGGCATTAGTAATTCTACGAGTACTTATCGCATTTCGGTATCTAAATGCAGTAATTTGTGCATCGTGTCAGTAAGGCTATTTTTCTTGCTTTTTCTCTTTTTGGAAAATCGTCGAGATATCAAAGAGTGACATTGGAAACCTTGGTGATTCGATTAATCCATTCGGTAAGGCGGGGTGAGTAGGAGAGATGTCAATTTGAGTGCTTTACGAAGAGGTTTGCACGTATTTGTCAAATTACATCAATTTACTCGCGATAGGTAGACTTTTCAGTACCATGTCTAGCTTTTTGTATTCGTTTCGAGCCGTGGAAAACGTTGTGCACGAGTTCGAATCATCGTTCGCAGGTCCGAGAGCATTCGTATATTTGCATTTTCACAGCGTAGAAAAAAGAAACAATAATAATATAATCGCGAAACGGGCACGCGGATGACGATAACGACGACGAGAACGCGACGAGAGCGAGGACGAATTCATTAATTGATATAAAATTGAAATCTCTTCCAATTATCTTCGTTTTAATTAAAACTTCGTTACTTTTCGAAACAAAGGCTTTCTTAAAAGATTTGATCACCGAACCGTTAATATTTATTTAACGAGAGAAAGACACGGCCAAAGAGTTACGTACGTATGCGCTCTCCATAACCGTCCTCGGTTGCTTATTAATTATAAAAGAGATCTTCTCATCCCCGAGGAGGTAATATCGATACAAATAAAGTACAACGAGGAGAGGCGAGTTTGTAAAAAAGAAAACAGAGGAATAAGGTGCGGAGAAATTACAACGGGAGAAGTATCGTAGTATCAAAAATTATCATTATCGAAAATTAATAAAGAAAATTATCCATTTCTTTTTCGGCGGTGGGCAAAGGTGCGCGTCTCGTCGTCGATACCAGCACGTTCGAATATACGAAATTACGCTTCTTAATTACTTCAAACAAGCTCCAGCCATTTTCGACCCTTTTCCAAATATCCGTACCGTTTTAAAATTCATCGTCGACGGCGAGCACCAGGAGCAGGGACTCCAACGACATGGTGTGCGTGTCTCCATATCTGCGAAACGAGAACGAAGTGAAAAGAAATACATAATATAACTAAACTAAACTAAATTCCAATTCGTATCACGATCCTGATCTGGTTATACTATTCGAATTGTGTAAGAAATGAACGCCGCCGAGTTAAATAAACATAATCAATTATGAAGCGAAAGCAGCAGCAAAAAATAAAGCGCATTTCCCCGTCATCTTCGTCGTCGCATCATCCCGAATAAAAAAATTTCCCTTCGTCGTCTCGCTGTTACTCTTGTCCCACAGATACATTCTTCTCGAAATACTTTTTCTCGGTATCTTGTCGGATTTTCTTTGGAAAAATGCCCCCTCTTCCAAACCAGGTACCTCCCCCCATCTCGCCCTTCGACACTAAATTCCATTATACAATTGCGAACACTTTTTTTCCACTCTGTACTCCGGTATTCGGAGTCGAGTGGAGGGGTGGGGAATATTACGTGAGAAGAATCGATTCTGTTCCAGTGGTAATTTCCTTTTGGAAAATAAAATAAAAAATAGAAAATAAAACTACGCTAAAAGGTTGCAGCACGATGTGCGCCGAGTGAACGAGAGTAATTGTATGAATAATTAAGGTCGAGAATGAGGTGTCCGATATAACGAAGAACGAGGATTGCTGTGCACAGATACGTTTTGACACCATCGAAGACGATACGACCAAACTAATTCTAATTTGTTATCGTTACATTCAAATTAAGGTAGCTCTTCTAACGTTGAACCCGTCTAGATGATTTGAAAAAGAAATTACGACAGTTTTCTAAACTCTCGAAAAGTAAAAACTTTCGAAATGTTGACCAAGATCCAGTTCATTTACCAGCATCTCATCATCCGAGTGGGGGGATCGTACTCGTGGAACTCATTTTCAAAAAACTTCTCGATTGAAAAATGAAACACCGGCACCCACATCTCGTTGATTTTAATGCAAATTGGCTCTAGATTTTTCATCAAAGAACGACTAAGCGAAATAAACACTCGGAAAATGCGATACTTGAATCCTTTCGAACATTTCTCGCCAACTAATACCCGTTCGGTTTGATTTAAAAGGGTGGAATGATGAAGTACTGAGAATGAGAACGAGTGATGAAGCAGCGAGACCATCTTTACTTACTGTCGAATACATTTCTATGCAAAGAGTTCGTTCGCTACAGTGTACAAAGTAAACGTTGGTGTGATAGGTGTACGTTTGTATACGTGGTACTGATGAATAAATCAAAACTTCTTCGAACGTATAAATAATCATTAAAGCTTCGTATATTTGTACGTATGAGTATCCACATTAGCGAAAAGATCATCAACCTTATTGTTTGTCGCTTTTTAACAAAATTTACGAAGTATTCGAAATTATCATTTGCAGCAATTTTTCAGTTTTAAACTATTTTTCGAGGACCCTAGACAAAAATCACCCTCTTCGTATTTTTTAAATTTTCTTTTATAAAATTAGAAAATTTTCAAGCGAAAGCCATTTTTACCTGAATTTTTTTTGAATATCGTCAAAATAAAAAATAAATTTTTCACCCTTTCTGTACAATTTTCCCAACATTGGACGAAAGTTTTGTTGATTTTTTACGAATTACGAACTCTGATGGAATGTGGATCCTCGATAACTGAGCAGCACTGTCGATGAGAGAAAATAAGACGACGAACGACGAATCGAGCACGTATATCGCATCGAATATTCGTCGGTATACGGTTAAATTAATGACTCCGCGTCGACCAAATCATAAGGAGAAAAATCACGTCGCGTTTAATGGGTTAAACGATAGAGGATGCCGACGAGATCTTGAAGCCGATGGAGTAGAAGATTAGTTAAGCGAGGAAGCGTGACGGAAGAAGGGAGTCAGCCATCGCCATAATACTATGAACTACATGTATAGATAGGTATACATAAGTACACATACCAATGTTGTGCACATAGTATACCTACGTACCTTGCGATATTAGATTCAATTAACATTCAATCTGAGTTCAGACGACGATGGTGTATGCCAAAAAAGGGTTAGGGGGCAGGAAGAAAGGAAGGAATTCCGCTCTCAGCAGAGATACGCGTCGTCTCTATGTGAACGAAGGGTAGTAACCATTAGCATCGCTCATTAGAATATTGGCCAACGAATGATATCGCGAAAACGACCCCTTACCTTGGCTGCGAAAGCAAATTCGAGTAAATACCAAGAGGGCAGGCTGCGTAAACGGCTTCATTAAGGTAACATATTGATGAGAATTTCAGTGGTGCTCAAGAATCGAGTGAAAGTGAGAAAGAGGGATGAGTTGGGGGCCAATCTACGTAAAGATCTTCTGCGTTGTTTTTTATTTGAGAAAGATGCTGGGTACCTTTGTCATATTCGTGTAGTCTTTTTCTATTTTTTCTTAGTTATGCAGGCAGAATTAGATTTCGATTTCATTGTAATAATAAGTCTGAAAGGTATGTAGGTACTTACTTTTTTTTAATGCAGTTTTCAAATTAATCATAATCATTAATCACGAAATATTGGAGTAAGCTATTTAAATAATCTAAATACTATTTTCGACGTTAATTTCGTACTCGTCGCGAAATTTTAACCCACTTTCATAGGTCGCACCACCTTCCTCTTGAAAATTCATTTTATCTAAATGCGGCAACGTCGCAATCGATTTTTTCTTCTTTCTCGCCACATATCGTCGACTTTTTAGAAATACATATCATTGATCTGCGATCACAGAGATATAATTTTCTTGAATTCATCATTTGTAACGAACCTGGCCAGTTTTTCAAAACTCAAGCCATGTTGCCAAATCACTTTTATATCCGATATTTTCGAATAAGCTGTCAAGCTGAATTAAAATACCTTTTTGACGCTAGTTTCGTGTTCGTCGCGAAATTTTAATCCACTTTGATACGTCGCACGACCTTATTCGCATGAAATTCCATTTTTACCTAAATCTGGCAACATTGCATTACGTTTTTTCGAATTGACTCCACATTTAATTCACTTTTCAAAATTTTGTCTTCGATTAGAGATCAAAGGGATATTTCCCATTTGAATTCATCATCTACAACGAACAGGGTCATATTTTTAAAAAAATGCCACGTTGTCAAATCACCTTTACCCCCACCATTTTCCATTTGAGGACTATCTTCCGAACATGGTCGAGTGGGGTATCATTATCCAGGTTCATCGACCCGCCGAATTCGATTCCGAAACTATTTCATCCGCCAGAAGCTTCCATCACTCGGTACAGGCATCTCACCTGAACATATACTTTCTCGAGACATATTTACCAGTACACTGTCGCACGAGCCAATCACCTCGCCCATAAACCGTACAAATGAGCTCGTCAAACGAATAAAGCCCTTTTTACGACCATTTCTACGAATAAACTACCCTACTCAACATAATAAACCTCCGTTCGTCGTACTTGTTACGATTAATTTCCAACGAATACGCTGGCTCGTATAATACTCGTATTTACAAACAACATTCAACACGCACCTAACAAAGCGAACCGAGCGAGGGAGAGAAAAAAAAACCTTCATTCGTCAATAAAATCCTATATACGTATACGTCGATCCTCAACAGTTTTAGGCAACAGTATTTTTGGAGTCGAATCAACAAGAAACAAATCAAAATTCAACAGTAAGCAACAACAAGTTAGTCGATGGTGGTAAAACGACGACGAGGAAACGCGTTGTAATAAAATTCTGACAATGTAATCTTTAAATACCTCTTTCTGGCGCGCGCTGCGATGCTTCCTCTTCGTCTCGATTTCTTTCGCTACCTCTTTATTTGTATACTTCGAAAGTATCTAAAATTTGCTTCTTTTTTCGGGGTAAAAACAAGCTTTCGAGGAAAAAAAAAACACCCGACAACTTACTACATCGGAAAAAAAGATAATAAAAAGGATATTAAGATTACTTCCAGATACCGCGTTGCCGGAGTGGGGCAGGTTTTTTGCTCTTCTTCATACGTTTCTCGCTTCGGCCGGGTTCTTCAAAACCATGGCTAACTTTTACGATAGGCTATATCAGTAAAATTTATATATTCGACAAGTATCCGCAGCGACGAACGCGCTCACCCGCCGTAAGCGCAACGAGAAAAAAATACAGAGAAGAGTAAAACTTTGCAGTTTAAATCTTGAGAAAATTTTGTCGAATAAAAGTGTGTTGTTACCTCGTAAAAACCAAAAACTAGACCTACTTAAAGTTCAGCAATAAAAAGTGAGTAGAAAGCAAAACGAGCATAGAAGTTGCTTGATTTTTGAGTTTGTCTGAAATTTATGCGCGCAGAGGAGGCGAAAAAGTTTCACCCTTAACGTTATTTTCTAAATAACTACATCAACGCGCAGTTAGATTCCTCTCGGTTCTTTCTTATAAGTATATTCTTTCTCGCAAATATTCGTCCAATTGGATGCATACGATGGAGCTTACCCCATCCTCGCCGCAATTTATACTACGTATCGCAATCGACTCCCGACGACAGGGGTTCCCAAAAACTTCGCATCTTCATCGCTAATCGCGCCAAACGACTTTTAAATTCCTCGTTTTAAACAAATTTCCCAAGCTCGTATTTACCGCCATAAAATATCTTCAGCATTCAACAAGGTACCATATATAGTACGATAGAGGGGAGCGAAAAAAAAAGGAAAGGAGAGAGAATCAACAATATAGTGTCCTATAAAAAAAAAACTTCTACAAACAACAAGTTAAACGCTACAATAGAGGGTTCTTACATAAATAATACTGCTTTCACGTGAGCAATATCAGTTTTTATTACATCAGGTACCGAAAAAACAGAGCCGAAAAGGGGGTAAAAATTTCTACAACACTATAAAACTCGCATTCTTCGTCTCGCTTCGCTTGTGTATTGATTAATGATGTGCCAAGTTTTATAGTCAACGAAATTTATTTGTGTATGTGCGTGTGTTTTGTACGTGCATTTCTTCACTACGTTCATGTATATACCTATACATAGTATTTTCTTTACTCGTCGTAGCCCCCTCAATCTCATCGAAACTCTCTTCGCCTTTCTATTTTTTTTTTGGGACGAGTTTTAAAAAGAAAAGAAGCGCGCGCAGTAGCGTGATGTCGAAGAAAAAACGTCGACTTAATAAAGGTACACATAAAGAAAAACCTATAAAACTATCGTAACATAAATCAAAACCTATTATTAATCGAAAAAATATACCGATGTTCGTTTAATTTCGTTACTATTATTTCCCTGGCCCTCTCTTTGGCTCATTCCTCGATGGATTCAATAACGAAACGTGGGTGAGGTATTATATGTAATTTCACCATTTTTTTGTAGGAAAAAAATCAAAAATTCAAGATTTAAATGGCACGAAAAAAGTCCTAAAGTATCAAGGACTGATATTTCAACGTTTATTAATAGATAGTGATTTTTATTTTATGAAAATTCCAAAGTTACGAATTTATTTAGCTATATTTACGACAGAAATGTGCAATTTAAAGCACATGAAACAGAAATTTCAAAAAAAGAGAGTACAATTACATTGTTAGCTTCCTGCAAATAATTCTCAAATTGAAATCTGGCTTCGAAATAGCTCAGAACTGCTTCATAATTCATCGCTGCCCAGCACAAAACTGTACGAAACTCGATCACTGGCGATATTCTTTCCATAATCACGTTTCTTTCCATCAACTTCGTCGTCAACATTCACAGGCAATGATCTGGATTCAAAATCCACACACTCTTTCTCCAATCGTCCTATTCCTCTTTTAGGCGTGATCTCAAAATAGGTCCATCTGTCGCTAGAACTCGCCTTTGTGGATGATGAATTTTGCGATGAAACTTTGCTGATTGGCTTAGCTTCCTTGACCTCTTTCTTTTTCTTTCTATCTTTCTTCCCTGGAACGATATCGGTATCGAGTTTGCTCGGTTCAGTCGTCGACTCCTTGTCTGGCTTTGTTTTCGAAACATCTACAGGCAGCGACCCTGATGACGAAGCATTCGTCGAAGATTTCGGTTCAATTCCGGAATCATCACTGATTGAAATTATAGTCGACTTGGATCTTTCTTTACGAGTATCATCGTTGAATGAAACTGTATTCCACTTGGATCTTTCTTTACGAGTATCATCATTGAAGGAGGCTGCAGTCAACTTGGATTTTTCTTTACAAGTATCATCGTTGAATAAAACTGTATTCGATTTGGATCTTTCTTTACGAGTACCATCATTGAAGAAATCTGTAGTCGCCTTGGATTTTTCTTTACGACTTGACAAAGCTTTCTTCTTTTTGTGTTTATTTTCTGATAACGACGATGGTTCTGGAGTCAGTGGAGGGGGAGGGGGAGAAATCAGCAATATTTCCAACGAATCCATTGTTACATCGTCGTCTGCTATTGGAGCTGGGATATTGGTCAGTGATACATCCAGATTTTCTGATCTCGACATCTCATCCATTTTGCCATTCGCTTGATCAGTTAATGAAAAGGTACGTGGAGTTGATGGATCGCAAGTTCCCTCAGCTGACGATGATATTGATGTTCGGATCACCGGCTGATTATTCTTTATGAAGGCTGACCTGAATATCTGATTTATCTTGCCATTCATTCGATCAGTTAATGAAAAGGAATGTTGAGCTGATGGATTGCAAGTTCCTTGAGCTGTCTGTGAGACTGGTGCTTGGATCTCCGGCTGATTCTGTATCGAGGCTGACTTCAACATCTCAGCTACTCGTATTGAAGGTTTTATAACGTCGGATGTTCGATTATGATTGTCATGAGTTTTTACAGCTTGTTCGGTTTGGTCTTGGTTACTTCCAATTCGCTGTCTCAAAACTTGTTTCCACAAACAAACATTACGGCTGCAATCCTCCACGAAGGAAGTTGTTTTTGGAGAATATGCCGCATCGTACCAAACTTCGAAGTCATTTTTCGAGGTACTATCGATTTTTTGATCATTGGTATTGGCAAAATCACGCAGTTCTAGTTGCTGTGCTGTTTTCTGAGGTAGTGATTCAGATTCCAAACTTGATGATGGCGCTTTTACCACGTTGATGTTTGAATCTAGGGTATTGTTTGATGCTGTCTGCACTGGAGGATTTACGGAATGGGCTTTTGGCAGCTTTGCAGACGAACTTGATTTTCTAGAGGTACGACTACTGCTGTCGTTTCCTGAAAATAAACAATGCCAGTTGTAGGTCACTATTGTGATACTTAAAGAGTTCAGGAACAGTCACAATTCAATAATGAATAATTTTCTGGATCGATATCTCAAGTCCACTAAAATTCTTCGACTTGAATTTGGGAAAAATTGGACCATCTTTGACTCATACTCGAACTTGCACCATATGCTGCCACTTGACCTTTGGTCTGCTACATCATTACATGTAGGAACACTCGTTCTAACTAAATATTTTTTCAAAATGATTTTCTCACCATCTTTGGCAATCTTTCTATACACAATCAACGTCAAACTTGAGAGCAGCCGGCGTACCAACGTCGTTAATCGATTCACCGGCTCGGCGGCGGCGGCTGCAGGCGAAAAATAAAGCTGTTATTGTACGAGGATGAGTCAGTTACAACGTCTAAACTTTAGATTACTTTCAGCTTATCCCGATGCGATGTAAAAGTTACACCATATATAAGTCCGTACCCTTCGCCATAGAAGAACACACCACCAGCCGGGTAAACCGAACGAGAGAAAGGGAGATGGAGAGACCGTGTAACTATCATAATAAATTAACTACCCCGTCGAAAACAGTTACTTCGCTAGTTGTGATAACTTCGACGCGAACGACTTGGTGAATACGGTTCTGCGTTTGTTTGTGTTTTTTTCGCCTCCCTCATCGACCTCTTTCTCCATTTTTAATTAGGTATGGTATTAGTAGATAGTCTCCGACCGAGCCACTGATTGCGCCGAGGAAACAGGCACCGCACCGTGTTGATAAACGAGCTCGAAGGCAACAGGCTACAGCGCTAGGGCAACGGTTACGTCACTTCGTCTCCTTTCCTAAATACTCGACTCCCTAAAATTGAACATTTTTCACACCGATCAACGTTAAAGTTTAATTAACTCGTTCTTCGAACCGACGATAGTGGAAAAAGTTGGCTTTTTCCTCCTTCGCCAGACCAATTCGTCATAATTTATTCGATGCAGTGCAGCAACGCCGCAAACAAACATTACGCTGGCAGGTAATGAGGGCGGCACCTCTTGAAAAAATCGCATGCGAAGGTTCGCCTATTCGCTGCAAATACCTCCGTTGCACATACACGTTTCCTCTTCGCCACCCTTTGCCCGAGTTGACTGTTTTACACCGGAAATACTTCGTACTTAACGGGGCCGGGTAATTCGTCGTACGTACGCGAATCTGGCAACGAGAGCGCCATCAGGACGACGACGACGTTACGAGGTGCAAAAAAATCAACTCAGTCACGCCATCGCGAGCCGACTGCGATGAGAGACATTAACAAATCAGCACGAGATACCAATTTACTCGCTCGTCGACCCTTCTTCTAGCTGCTCGTACATGCTGCCTGCATACACTTTGGAAAACTCGACGCGGCGTGGCGACGATGCCTGCCTGTCACGCCATCAACTCGAATACCTATCACGAAGAAGTTGAGGAATGGGTGAGGGAGACGTCGTCTTGCTGACAATATGAAAAACAACGTTGAGAATGCGTTTTTTAAATTTGTCGGTTGTTTGGCACTTGAATCTCGAATTTGTTTGGATATCGGCGTAATGAACTCAAAGGGCATCAGAAAAAAAATTCGAGATGGCATGGATCGAAGTGAAGCAGAGAGGTAGATGACTCGTCAATCGATCCCTTTGCCCAAACCTATTGCCCAATGCGAACTGTAGTGAAAACAGAAGAGGAGAAAAAAAAGAAACAGAAAAAAACCGCTCGAACATACAAAAACCACACCTTATATCAATTTTAATCGTCGAATTCTGTATTGTCCTTTCACAGGACGGTCGTGTGGGTATATTTGGAGGTAGCTAGACGTAGGTATTCGTTTTATACGACGAATCGGTATAATAAATACGAGCAGTGTATGCATTTCCCAACGAATATACCTGCTTCTACGAGCATACCTACCTATCTCGGTTGTTTAGCAAACTAACGCAATAATAAATTGCCAACCTTGTGTAGAGCAACAAGGCTCGTACCCCTGCAGTTAACGATGTAAACGAAACAAAGTAAAAAGAGACACCGAAAACCACCCACTAACGAAGAACCCGTGCTACGTAAAAGAAGAGCGGAGCCTTGGATTCGTTCGCGTGACTGGTACGGCCTAACTCGAGCCACCTTTATAGTAGACTTGACTTTTAAAAGCCGAATGCCAGCGCATACGATGGTAATATTTGTTGCTGCCATTGTTATTATTATTACGATAGAGGAACCGCCGCACCGCGCCACGCCGCCGTCAACTTTAACAAACATGGTTTATATTTCGTCTTGGCAGAAATATTTCGATAATTTTGGCAAACAAAAGGAAACCGAGTGAAACGATCAAAAAACTTTGCAAATGGTTAAATCCATTCGCCTCGATTCATTCTCATCGTCGCCAGTTTTACTCGATCTGCTCGCATTCGTCTTCATTACCACTCTCCAACCTTCATCACCCACCCGCTGTTTCAAAACAACGTTGACACGGCGTGTTGAATAAATTGCATAAGTAGTTTGCCGTGTATGCGGTTCGCTCGTATTTACGGCAAACAAGGTATGCAATTTTATTAACGCGTCGCGAGCCGCAGAATCGAAGGCTGTACCGAGCGAAGGAGCAACAACTCCGAATGCCACCGACTATTTAAGGCGGTTAATTATGCAATTTAATTAACATCCGTTGTTAGTACGACGACAACGACGACCGCCGCACCACCCCCAGAATCCACGCACATTGAAATTACCTTCGATGTACACCGCAGTACCACGTCCTCTTAGTCTAAGTATAATACGTAGATGTACATTTGGTCGGTTTATAAACATAAAGAGGGAGAGAGAAAGACATAAATATATTACCACTGTGAGACTGAGACCTTAAACTATCGGCGTATTTTCGCTTTAGGTACCGTATATTTCGATATAGGTCAAACTCGATCGCAGAGCCTAGCGACTAGTGGTCGTTTAATTATCCATATCTTCGTTGTTCCAACCTCTCTTTCTGTTTAGCAGTACGAAAACTCGTCGCAGTTTTCCAACTCGTACCTTCTATTTCCACCAACTCGTAACAAGCTGATTTCTAAACCCGAATAAACTATAGAAATGCCATTATGAAGCTTTAAATGCCCTCGAAATAGGCCATTAACGGGCCAATAAGGATGACCGTAAACGTCATCGTTGCGAAGAATACAATTTCCGAAAGATCTATATCAATGGAAATCACCACCATAACGTTGTCGATGAAGATGAGAAAAATGATAATAGTCCATTTAATTTATCCTCGCTTTGTACCGCTGGCCCCGGATCCATTCTTCGTTTACGAAAACATCATCGAGATTTCAATATTTCCATGCAATAAAATTTAGTATTGACCTTTTCTCTCAAATTTTCATGTTCGCGAATTTAATTAGTGAAAATATGACTGCAATACAAATCCTCAGTAATTCGCTACCAATTCTTTCATTTAACGTTCTCAACTGAATTTTTGAAATGGAATTCCGTGTAGCCCTTTGAATGAAGGCGGATCAGAAAAAACAAAAAATTTCCCATTGGGATCACCTATTTTTTTATGCATTGCATTTTTTGAAAAGAAACTCATCCATATGAAATTTTAGAACTGTGTGATCCTAGAATGGAGCTGTATTAGGGCGGAGTGAAAAAAAATGATACTTCGGATTTCCATCAAATTCAAGGGGATGGTTCATTTTAGGTTGGGGATGCACCTTGGATAATTTTACACTCCTAGCTCGAAGGTGGGCGATGCAGGGGATGCTTTAATTGGCGTCTTATTTGAAAAAATGCGGTTTATGCCACTTTTTGATAGTATCACCTGTCTGGCACCCCGATCACCCCCTGAAAAAGTGCAATTTGAGTTTTCACATATTCCTAGGCCATCGGCCATTGACCTCAAAATTGAATACCACAAATTGTCCTCTACCAAGGGGTTGAAAAATTCAAGTTCACGAAAAAATCGAGATTTCTGAATTGTAAAAAAATAGAATACCCTCCAAGTGGTACCAAAATTGGATCTAAAACACCCCTATTGGCGCAGAAAAATTATTTCGATTAAAAAAATTGAAAATTTTTCATTGCAGTCTTGCCGATTTTCGAATTCTGAAAAAATAGATTTTTACCATGAAACATTAGTAAAATTTTGATTTCTTATAAAAATTGAAAGTGGCGAGACTGTAATAAAAAATTGTCAATTTTTTCATTGAAATAATTTTTCTGCGTCGATAGGGGTGTTTTACGACCGGTTTTGGTACCAAGTGGAGGGTATAATTTTTAAATCCAAAACGTCAGAATCTCTAAATTTTTCTAAGATCAAAAATTAAAAATCTCTGAATTTTCTACCCTCCTCGAGGTATCAAAACCGGATCTAAAACACCCTTATTGACGCAGAAAAATTATTTCGATTAAAACAATTGGAAATTTCTCATTGTAGTATTGCCAATTTTCGATTTTTGCAAGAATAGATTTTTATCGTGAAAAACTAGAAAATTTTTGATTTCTCATTAAAATCAGTTGGCTAGACTGCAATGAAAATTTTTTGATAATTTATAATCGAAATAATTTTTCGGCATCGATAGGGGTGTTTTATACCCGGTTTTGGTACCAAGTGGAGGGTATCATTTTTAAATCCAAGAAGTCAGAATTGCTAAATTTTTCTAAGATCAAAAATTGAAAATCTTTAAATTATTCCAAGTCCAAAAAATTAAACGAGAGATTTTTACTTTTTGAATTTTGAAAAATTTTCAACTTTTTAGACCTGAAAATTTTTACGCTTTAGACTTGTTGATTTATAGAATTTCAGAGATTATGACGAATCCTTCAAATTTTTCAAATACCAAATCAACAAGTTGGGATCTCAAAAAAACCAAAATGCCAAAATTTTCAAGCTTTCCAAGTTCAATATGTCATATGCTGACGTTACATAAAATCCCATTATACCATTTCTTGGCTGACCACCAGTTCAAAACCTCTAAATCTCTAGAAATTTTCAGGTCCACAAATCAGAATATCTGAAAATTTCTAAGTCAAAAAAGTCATCCCTGAAATTTTTCGTACGACAAGCCTAAAACAGCATCGTTTGAAAAGTAAAGTTCAAAATATGGTTCGAATTACCAAAAAAACATTATTTTGGCGTTGGGGGGGGGGGGTGAAAAATTATGAACCTAGATTTTACTTTCATGACGCTACTTTGGAGACACTTATTAATTCGTGTATTGATTTCGTTTATCCTCATAGAGAAATATACGGATGGTTTCTTAAATCTTGTTATTCAATGTTTTAGAAAGGAAATTGAAAAAAAATTTAAGAAGTTGAATAAAATTGGTCCAAAAGGTTGATGATATATTTATGATTCTGCTATTCACTTTACATAGAAAAATTCTACCAAAACAAAAACTTCAATTGGAGAGTGAGGGGAGATTGCAGTGAAAATATTTTTTGACATAGATATGCCTCATGAAGGAGGAAGGGGGGTAATCTGAAAATTTAGTCCATTTTTCGTGTCCATAAATTCGGTCATAATGACGATGACTTTTAGACATTTTGTCAAACTTTTTTGGAATTTAAAAAATTTTCAAATTTCCATTGACTTTTTGGACTTGAAAAATTTCAGAGATAGTACTGAGGTCATACTAACAATTTAGACTTTTTGAATTGAAAAATTTTTAGAAATCAGGCTAATTTTCCGATATTTTGTCAGGTAGAATTCTTGGATTCGGAAAATTTCATATATTTCGCTGACTTTCAAACATTTTGTCGGACTTTTTTGGATTTTAAAAATTTTTAAGGACTCAAAAAAATTTTTGGACTTGAAAAATTTCAAATCAGGCATTTTCTCAGACAGCTTTTTACCTAACCCTGACTTTAAGACATTCTGTCGTTGAATTTTTTTGAATTTAGAAAAATTTTCAGATTTCTACTGGCTTTTTGTGCTTAGAATTGGATTTCGAAATTTTTTCAAAGTTATGCAACGACTTTCAGATATTTTGTTTGACTTTTTTGAACTTGGAAGCCAAAGGTTGGCTCACCATTCACACCGTTCTCACCTTACCATCATTTTTGTATCTGAAAAGTTTCGGCATAGGATATGGACTTGGAAAAATGTCAAGATTTCCACTGACTTCTAGGCTTGAAAAAATTTTCAGATTTCAAACGATTTTTTGAAGTTGGAAAATTTCAGAAATTTTGATCTTTTCGATTTTGAAAATTTTATGAAGTGGTTAGTTGACTTTTGAACTTGAAAAAATTTATATTGTTCCAGAATTTGACTTTTAGACATTTCACGAGACATAATAACATTTGTTACGACTCTTTGAACTCAAAATTAGATAAGTCAGATATTATGTGAGACTGGAATTTGCACTTCAGTTTGACATACTTCCAAAAAATTATCAAAATCTGAGACCTTCGATTTTTTCACTCCAATCTACTGCACGTTTCTCTTCATTGAAAGCATTAATCCACATATCGAGTCTTTTACACCCCAATAGAAAGGGTTGGGAGAACGGAGGAACTCTGCGAAGCAAAAAAATACACCTCCCCCACCTTTTGTCATCACTTTACATGATTTTTCCATGGCAAAAACCCCTTTGAAAAAATCGCCTTTATTACCTACGCACGCAGCAAACTTTCAAAACTAGCTTTCACCACCAAGTCCAGCACAACGACAACGACGACTATCGGCTCGTATCGTATACCAACACCTACGTCCTGTACACACACCTTGAACGCCATAATACGTAGGTTTTTCTTTACATAGATAGATACCAGAGGCAGGTATATACGTATACGTTGAAAATAAATTATTTTAATTATAACGTTGCTCGTTATCGTAAAGTTATGCGATTCACCCCTTTGAAAACAGCACGGAGCGGTCGCACGGCGCCCTCATACACAGTGTACTACAGATACACCTACCAGCTACCTAGCTATTATGTGTATTATTACGTAGTACATATACATTGATATAAGCTATACCACTACACCTTCGCTTCGTTGTACTAAACCTATCCTCCTATAGCGAACAGAATAACGCAGGGGACGCGGTATTCGAACACATACCGAACGAAACCCCTTCATGGTCCCATGTTCGTCGATGCCCACCATCTACACCTCGCTTTCTCCATTATACACTTGGATATACGTACACACAAAAGGGTCAGATCATCTTCATCTAAACCGCAAAACCAGGTATATACGAATGCTACTACAATTAAAGTGATAATCGTCTCGCAAATGGTAATGAATTTCCTTATCGTGGCCTACGATTCGGAAACTTACCTGCACGCTATCTCACAATTTATAGCCTTTTCTCAAAATATATTGCTTCGTTTTCCCGATCGCGCTCAGATATTATGTAAATTTAACAGTTCTCTTCATTTATGTTTCGATTTCGCATGAAAAAAAAAGCAGAGAAAGCCCTTAAACCTTATACCCCTTACCCTCTGATACGTAATACGAAACGAAACGAAAAAAAAAATACCTACAGGAACGGAATCAAAACGAAATTACGTCTATGAGGGGGTGGATTTTCGTTTCAAGGCGAACCTCGAAACGTGAGGGGGCTTGGGCATTTTATCGCCATCGTCGTCGGCGTCACCGCCGAAAATAGCATGGGGATTTTCGAGTAATGCGTACCACGACTAACGCACAGAGACGCAGTAAAGGTATCAGTCAAAAATAATTAATTGGCCATTTCCCCTTCCGCCCGTCCTCATCTTACCTTCTATATTACATTGAAGTATACGTATAAATACGCGCTCGTGTAACACAAATCCGATCATTACAATAACTTACGTGATGTCACGAATTAGTAATAAATAAATAAACGAATGAGAGAGAAAGCAAGAAGAAAAAAAAAACGAAAACTTTCTCTGTTTTGTATTTCCTAAACACACGGCGACGACGAAAGAGGTAAAAAGTCAATCGTGAAACGACTGAATACCACTCAGGCGAGGGGGTACGAAGAAAAAGAAATAAAACTCCTTATCGGTATCGATTAAGCGCTAATTTTTCTTTTATTGTTAATATTTTTCCAAGGGACCATACAGTTTCGGCGGCGTTTTGTCATGCAACCAGATTGTTTGGATTCAGTTTTTTATTACATACGTCGCGTAATGTACTTACCTACGTTCGCCACCCCTTTCTAGGCCCGCACTACCCTCTCGATCGTGATTTCGATTTAAATAAAAAGCTTAGGTATAGACGACGTCGCGACGGTCGCGGTATGGATATCAAACGCGATCGCTAATACACGGAATTTTTCACTTATTTAACCTTACGATAATTCGTCATAAATTTTCTATCGTCTAATCACGTACGTACGTACAGTTAACTTTACCCCGAACTGATTTCTTCGTCTGGGCGTTCTTATTGTTTCCTATAGGTACGTGCTAGCCCTCCATGCTTTAATTTCATTTCGTATTTTGGCTGTCGTTGACATTACGTACAGGGGTTTCGTGGCATGGTATTCGAAAATACGATATCGCGTTATGGTTTCATTATTTTAGCAGTTTGTTGAGGTATTTTTAATTTTAGATCGAATTCAACAGCTGAAATATTTCTTCGGTGTGCGAAAATTAATCTCGATTTTGAAGTGGAATATTTTAGGAAACCGTAAAATCGATTTTTTCAGAAAACTCAACCTGTAATTCTGGTTTGGCAGTCTAAGGAACGGTTGAAATGACGAAATGTATGACAATTTTCTGATTATAAACGAATTCGCCTTCATTTGTTTGAATAAATTTCAGGATTTTTTTTTAGCCAAATCGTGAAAATTTTTGAAAAATCTTAAACTGCTTGAAATGTCATACAAAATGTTGCAATGTTCACAAATTTTCTTCTAAATCAGTAAAAATTATAAAAAAACATGAAAATTTTGGAAAATGTGAAAATTATTGAAGTTTTTATAACATTTTTTGACGGCTTTCATGATTTTTTTGATAATTTTTTTTCACTTTACAAACGGTTTTTATTTAAAATTGTATGAATTTTTTTGAAATTTTCGACAGCTGTCGTACCAATTTTTATAACGATTTTAAGAATTGTTACAACATTTTCAAAAATTTTAACAATTTTTAGACCGTTTTTACAGTATTTTTACTGATTCTTGTTTGTATTTTATCAATTTTAACAACTTTTCAACGATTTTCATAATTTTTTGATATTTTTTTTCCTATTGTAAATGAGTTTTGTGAAAATTTTGATATTTTTTACAAAATTTCCTACAGGTTTCTTGATTTTTTAGCTTTAATTTTAATATTTTCAGCAATTTTCATAATTTTTTGCTCCATTTTAAACGAGTTTTGTAAAAATTTCAAGATTTTTTAAATTTTCTACAGATTTTATGATTTTGTAGCCATTTCTGTGATATGTTCACCAATTTTCAAGACTGATTTTTCCACATTTAAAATTTTTTTCACAAAAGTTGCACTGATTTTTATGAAATTTTTGACCATTTCAACATTTTTAAAAATTATGAAGAAATATAAAATTTTAACGATTTTTACAATGTTCGAACGACCTTTTCAAGTCCAAAAAATCATTCAAAGTAACAATTTTTTTGACATCCCCTCCCTTAAAAATAACTCCACGTCAAAAGTCATGAAAATTGATTAAAAATTACTACTAATCGAAGCAGAACATCGAAAATTTCTTTTAAATTGCTCCTGAAAAGCACATGGTAAACGAGTTAAAATATATATTTTGAGCTGGTTGAAAGTGGATGAGAAGGTATGAGAAATGATTAGCATGTGTCAGGGACAGCTATCCCTGACAGAAAAAATTTGTTAACCGATCAGTAGCATGTGTCACATATGATTTTTCCTATTGGATGAAATCGATCAAAAAGGTTGAATCGAGATGTAGATTTTGGCAAGAGGGAATTTCATACTCCAAATGTAAATATCTCAGATTTTTTTTGAAAAAAATCATAATTTCTGAACATTTTTTCGTTAGAGTCCAATTTTTCAGAAAAATTTACGAAAATCTTACAAATTTTCCAAGTCCAAACAGAAATCCAAGGTAATAAAAAATGTCATTTTTTTGTAAATATTGTTATTCCTAGGTCAAAATTGTCATTTTTGGTCAAAATTTTCATTTTTGGTCAAAATTGCCATTTTTTGGTCATAATTGTAATTTTTTGGGTCAAAATTGTCATTTTTTGGTTATAATTGTCATTTTTGGTCATAATTGTCATTTCAAGGTAAAAATCGTAATTATTTGTAAAAATTATCATTCCTAGGTTAAAACTGTCATTTTTGGTCAAAATTGTCATTTCAAGGTAAAAAACTGTCATTTTTGGTCAAAATTGTCATTTTTTTGGTCATAATTGTCATTTTTGGTCATAATTGTCATTTCAAGGTAAAAATCGTAATTCTTTGTAAAAATTATCATTCCTCGGTTAAAACTGTCATTTTTGGTCAAAATTGTTATTTTTGGTCATAATTGTCATTTTTGGTCAAAATTGTAATTTTTTTGGTCATAATTATCATTTTTGGTCATAATTGTCATTTCAAGGTAGAAATCGTAATTCTTTGTAAAAATTATCATTCCTAGGTTAAAATTGTCATTTTTGGTCAAAATTGCCATCTTTGGTCAAAATTGTAGTTTTTGGTCAAAATTGTCATTTCAAGGTAAAAATCGTCATTGTAAACATGCATTGTCATTTCAAGGTAAAAAGTCACCGTCGTTTCCATACTACCCACGAAATTATAGAACATAGGATGTACTTTTGCTGATTGAAAATTTTTTACAGTCCAAAGAAGTCTCACAAATATTTCTCAAAGTCAGTGGAAATCTAATAATTTTTCAAGTCCAAAAAAGTCTGACATAATGTCTACAAGTCAGCGTGACAAAATTTCGTGACGGAATTTCGTTACAGAATTTTGTCAGTTTTCCCGCGAGATTACCCCTAGCAAAAAAGCATATCCTACGTTAATAAACAAACTATTTTCGTTGGTTAATTTTTGTCGAAACTTCTTGCTTTTTGAATAATTTATTAAAAATTTGATTTATTTTCGTGTTTTTTTGCTCTGTAAGAACTCTGATGCGGCACTTATCAAATACCCTATGCCATTTATCAGCTGTCAAATAGATAAAATTTCATCATGGGCATCGATTTCAATATTTTTATAAATTTTGATATCAAATATATTCGCGTTCCATCTATCTAACCCTTAATTTTTTTTTTCTTATCCCAAATAGTAAAAAATAGATGATTCGAAGAAGAGGCGAAATACAAAAAATTGCTTTCGAATACGCCGTCGACATCGATTACTAAATTTTGCGCCCATCCGCAGAGCAAATTTTCTCACATTTTGTCAATCCTTCATTCGGTCGATTTTCGTCAAACGTCGGTACGTATTTTATAAAGGCTAAAAAAAAGGCCTCCCAATTCGAACTCGAAATCGTTTCGAAAATTACTCGGGACACCCGCTGAAATCTCAAATCACCGCGGTTTTTTTTCGTCGTCTTTGTCGAGGCCGGATTTAAGAACGCGACGATGACGACGAATTACGAAGAATGGGCTTGGGCTTGGGGAGTAAAACAGAAAATAAGCCTTACGTAGGAGCTTGCCACGCCGCGCCTTGCGTTTATAGCACATTAGACGAATTGCTGTCTGCAGTTGCGTTGTTTTCCATCGACACAGCGTGAGCCTTATATTTATTATCACCGTGAACTTATTTCTTCCATTGACTGAATTAACCGCGCGCGTTTTCCAACACTAAAAGAAAATTATTTTAAAATGTCTTCGAAAGAATAAATCGTCGTCTGCCTGGGCTTAAATGTATCGCCGTCGGTGGAACGCGGTAGCACCGTTAGGAGTATTTGTGTAATATCGTCGTTGGTGTTTTTGTCGTATAATACGACGATGCGTTTGTGCGCGTGTGTCTTCGATCGTCGTTGTCGCGAGGTTTATGTCTGCACGAGCGAGGAAATTCTTTTAAATGATAAATGAATTCCACGAATTTTTTTTAGCTTTTCTATTCTCTTTATTTTTTGTCGTCGTCCTCACACCCTCCGACATTATTGTATGGTATCGGATTGAGAGGCTAGAATTACGGTGCGGCGGCAGTCGAGGTTTTTCTATCGCACATTTCGATGATATACGTGTTATTGAGATGCCATCGTATCGGGAAGACGGTTTATATAAATGGCTAATACATTTTTTTTTAATTAAACGCTAAAAAAATTACCTTGGTGGAAAGAAACCGCGACGTACCGAGTCGTTAAATCAAATTAGTTTTTCATCGATTTGTCGTCATTGCCAGTGCCTTCTCTTTGTGTGCCACGAACACACACCTGCCTTTACGTACGTTATATTTTGACGTAGCGCATTCGTCATACTTCAGCCTCGTAGTCGTGTCCTCGGTTCTGGCGATGAAAACGACCTCTTTGATAACCATACGGACATCGCTATTAAATAAAATTAAAATAAACTCGTCTCTTCGACCCCCGCCTCGGCAATGTCAATAGCCGCAAATTCAATGCGAAAGTTGGAAACTGTTCGTACTCTTATGGGAAAAGTTGGTCTTTTTCTCATCCTCCCTTCGCGTTGGCCGAGCACCTTCTATTATACATATGCACGATGAGCCAACGTAAACGAAGCTGACGACAGATAGACACCACTGGCGACGGTTACTTTTTTCCTCATCCTTTTCGACCTTTCATTCTGATGCTAATTTTTGGTTTAGCCTTCGCGCGTATGTGCGGTCTTGCCAGCGTACGAATGTGGTGAAACTTTTTCACCGCGACGTTTAAATTCTTTTGGTCGACGTGCGACTCAAATTCTCTCCTATCTCGTCCGATGGACCAACGTACCCAGATTAAAGGTCAAATAGCCGCAGCATCGTAGAAGAATCGTAAACTCACCATGGATCAGAAACGAGATACCAGCTCCGAAGAAAAATAGCGCCACGAGTTTCATCGCAAGTGCCAAAAAAACCATCCAGAGTTCTTCTTCGGGCACTAGATGTAATATCGGATAGACCCAGAACCCAAACTGCACGTATGTTTGGACCAGACTACGAAAAATATTCGATCAATCAGCAGAATGAAAAGAGTGGTTGGATGTCACCGATCGATGCTTACCACATGATGTAAGACATTGAAAAAACACCCATCGTCGTCAATGCCACGACGTAATTCCCTTTGTACGTATATTTGCTCGAAACCATCTCCAACAATGCGACCAGCGATATAACCGAATGAGAACTGGTCGATACCCAATTCGGTACCGTTATTTCTACAATATTGGGCAGGATTAGATTGCAATTGTAGTAGAACAGGCACCAATACGTCATTGGGACGAACTAAAAAAAAAGAATCTCCCATCAGCGAATCATAACAGCTGTAACAATCTTGGGTAGTTTTTTCTTCGCAGACTCACCAATCCAAATGGGAACACGACCGAGATGAAAATAATATTGTTGATTGCGGTGAAATACCGAACGATGTTGGAAGATTTTTCCATAAACAAATGAGTTAAATCTAGACCGAGAGCCATGAAGACGAAACCGATATGCACCATCTGTGAAATTATCGAACGCCTGGTTTGATTTAATCGATTCGAATGAAAATCTCGAAAAAATGCAACATATCACATACAACTCACCAAATACCAAGTTGTGACCATCCTTTCGACTAATATCACGTTGATGCAGCTCGAATACGACGCGAGTAAGGATATGTAGAACGAAGAAGCTCCAATGTGAAATACCATCTTCCAAGAAATCGAAGTCCGTAGATTTTTTATCATCTCGACTTCCAAAAGCAAATCATTTACGAGCAACGATGAAAAATAACTGATGTACAGCACACACCTACCATTTCATATGGAACTTATACTAAAAGTGATTTCATTTTTCTCTTTCGAGGTTCTCCATTCTCGTAGTATGCATTGTTCCATTTATTTCTGCAAGGTTACTAGATCCAGCTGAATCTTGGTGATGTGAATTTCATAACATTTGTTGATATTTTACGCTTCGATTATAATTTTAAACAATTTGGTGGGAATATAATCGATTCAACAATATGTAACTCCTTTGCATTAATTATTATGAGCTCATTAAAAAAGATCAAAATATTAATTCTCGAAAATTTTCTGAATGTATTGTTGAAAAAAATTTTTGAACTGCGAAAAATGGTTCAATTTTCATAAGAAGTGCTAAAAATTAGGTTGAACCATCATCAAAAACGAGACATGGGCGGGGGGAGAAGATCGAACATAATATGATACTAAAACAACTAAAATTGAATGAAATGTTGCAAAAATATCATAACAATTTTATTAAATTTCAAAACAAAGTGTCAAATTTGCATTAAAAATCGTTCAAAATGATCAAATATCGTTAAAATTTTATTAAATTCTCCAAAAATTGATGCAAGCATCATTAACATTATCAAGGAAGATCACAAAATGTAAAAATTTCCAACAAGTTGTCTGATTTTCAATTATAAATTGTTCAATTTTTGGCAAATATTCTTAAATTTAAAATTAATCAAATGTTGTTATGATTTGTTTTGAAAATTCCTGCAATTTTCAAAACCATCGCATTCTACTTTCAAAAAGGTAGTAAAAATCTGAAAAAGTTTTCAAGTTCAAAAAAGTCTGACTAAATATTTAAAATTTAATTTTCAGAGTTCAAAAAGTCCGAATTGTTTGTTTGACAAAATGCCTAAAATTCAGCATTATCTCTGAAATCTTTTATGTTCAAAAAGGCAATGAAAATCTGAAAAATTTTCCAAGTCCAAAAAAGTCTACTTTTTAAAGAAATTTTTCAATTCCAAAAAAGCAAAAAATAAATAAAATAAAAATTTTAAAGAAATTTTTCAATTCCAAAAAAATAAAAAAAAAATAAAAATTTTAAATATTTTTTCAAGTCCAAAAAAGTATAACAAAATGTCTAAAAGTCAGCATTATCTTAAAATTTTTTTAATTTCAAAATGCCATTAGAAATTCGAAAAAAATTTTCCAAGTCCAAAAAATTCTGACAATAAATGTCATAAAATCAATTTCTGAAACTTTCCTTGTTCGAGAAGTCTAAAATGATTGTCTGACAAAATGTCTAAAAATCAGCATTTTTTCTAAAATTTTTCAAGTCCAAAAAGTTAATGGAAATCTGAAAATTTTTTTATAAGTCCAAAAAAGTCTGTCATTGTGCCTAAAAGTCAGGGGTCGAACGCGTGTCTATTAAAATGGTGTTGAAAATCATTAAACTTGTCTAAAAATCAAAAAAATTGGTTAAAAATGGCATAAAAATTGTTGAAGAAGGGGGGGCTATAAAATTGACATCAATTCCTAAAAATTGCTAAATAACGTGAAACATTGCACAAATCATTGATAATTTCAAGAAAAATGTTCAAATTTTCGTCAAAAATTGAAAACAAGGTGCAAATTGATCAGACGTTCTGAAAATTGTATACAATGATGCGAAAATTATTAAAGACATCAAAAAAGCAGAAATTAAACAAAAAAATGGGGAATTTTTTGAAAAAATTATCAAAAACAAAATGAAGCGGTGGTTACTTTTTTCATGATTTGTAAGTCGAAAAAAATTAGTAAAAAATTAATGAAAAACTAATAATTTTTTTTATAATTTATAAAAAATATTTAAAAAAATTAATACAAAATTTTTTTTTTAAATTAATGAATTTTTTTTTAAATTGATGAAATATTTTAAAAATTAATAATTTTTTTAAATTCCAAGTTACTTAATTTTTTAACAAAATTAAAAAAAACTTATTGAAAATTTTTTTTAAAGTTTTAGGTTAATTTTTTAACAAATTTGATTTTTTTCGTGTTACTATAAAGTACCTATCCTATCTATTCATAGTTTTTTTTAAAAAGTGCAGAAAACTTGAAGCGAGATTTGATGATATCAAAATTTTTTTTATTAGATATGACTCTTTTTTAACCATTTTTTGGCAAAATTATTATTTACTCAGCGCCTCAACCCAATCATAGCTAAAAGTGATTTATTTTGGTTGAAACCAGTATAAAATAAAATAAATTAATCTAAAACTTTTGACAAGTACATGAATAAAATTTATTGAAATTGGCAATTTTTGATTTTGAGGTCTCAAACGATAAAGGGACAAAATTGATTCATCAAAATTGTGAATTTTATCTACTTTTGCTTACTATGTAACCATGAAATTTGAATCATTTTGGTTCCATCGAGAGTAGAAAATACTGAAAACCAAATATTTGAAATCTTTTCATCCCTCCATGAAATTTTAAAGTACCCGATATAAAATTGAAATGACACTACAAAAATTAGATAGTAATAGACTTTACCAATGTGGATAGTAGAAATCAATGAAGGAGTTAAGAAAAGGGTTCTACTTTTTCCCTTTGATTTCATGGAAAAAGGAGTCAACTTCTGAAGTTGAGCTCATCAATTTTGAAAAGAGTCAACTCCTCGAAAAATTGGAGTCAACTCAACTTTTTCAACTCCTTTCGGAGCTGAGCAGTGTTTAACAATATGTGCCTGATATTTATCCAAAATTAAGAGAATTGGAGGTTGGTTAGCTGCTTTTTTTGATGAAAAATGGTTGCTCGAGTAGTTGGTTTTTTTTTTGAAAAAATTCGGTTACAATGCCTGCAAATAAATGAAACATTGATTAAATATTGATGAAAAAAAATTCGCAAACGTCGTTGCATTCATCATTGATCGATCAGAATTTTAATTTTTGCCGAAATCTCATCACTTTTGCAACAAAATAAAACAACTTTCAAAAAAATTGAACAATTTCAGTAAAAATTTCAGCAACTTGGATGGTACTTCTATTTTAAAATATCTATCAATTTTCACAATTTTTGGACCATTTTTACATCTTTTTGATAATTTTGACTTTTCTGCGTAATTTGAAATGATTTTCGTAAATTTTCAATCATTTTTATTCGTATTTCAACGACTTTCATTCAATTTTCAGCACATTCCAGCCATTTCGAAACACTTCGAACCTAAAACAGACCAAATGATCACACCTATGACCCTTCGTAAATCAAACCGGTGAAATTTTCCACTCGTAATCGCGTAATAAGCCTTGTATGGCGGAAACTCATCAGCTCATTCGAAGGAAACTTCCCACCTGCGGAAGCTCAGCCACCCGCTGCTATCTCTATCCGCTGTAAACCTAGTCAACGAGTAAAAAAACACCAATCGACGAACGCACAGCGACTCTTGGCGAATTGGAAATATGTCGCATGATTACCATTGTATACGCGTGTATGTGATGTGCGTCGGGCGTTTATAAACTTAGGTTATCTACGAGTAGTATTCGGGTATAGGAAAACGTACCTACGCATCGAATAGGTAAGAGAGAGAGATACAACTCGATTGGGGGTGGGCGCACCACCATCGCAGCAGTAAGCTAGAGACACGAGTTGGGGATGAAGGCAGGGTAAAGACGTATAAACCGCTGAACGACGACCCCCCGAAGGCGATACTTATTAAGGTGATAGATGCGATCTAATGATAGGTAATGGCGCTGTTTCAACCATCAGCACCACACCCCAATCAAAGTAATATTTCTTCGCCAGCTGCAATAAGTACGTATATCGTACCGCGTCGCGTCGTTTACCAAGACCGACGCACACTGGCATAGGCATCTTATGTGAATTTGTACGCACGTAGATGTGCCATCCACCAGAAGACAGATAGAAACGTAAAAAGAGACATACGACAGGATACAAAAAAAAAAAGATGAGAAAAAAAACTCGCACATACATAACCCGTTTCTCTCTAAGCCTTCGATATGTTTGGGGAAAAAATACGCTCATCTTGGCGGTTGGTTACCTCTTGTTGGATGAAAAGAGGAGGTGGCCATCTACCACCATCGTTGAATTCCATTTACGTTGACGAAGGATGGAATTTTTTATTCGAGCAATTTTTTTTCTTTTCGATTCGTTGTCTCTTCTTTCGTCTTTATCACTTCCAGTCTTCTATCGAGCTGTAGCTCGTTAAATACGCAAACACACACACACACACACACACACACACACACACACACACACACACACAAACACACACACACACACACACACACACACACACCGGTGAATGTATTTGTAGGTAGGTAGATAGAAATACCTGCACTCGACGTCGCGTCGTTCCCAGTGCCCCAGAAGTTCGCCTTGTTCCCAAGTTCGAGGCGTCAAAGTTGATGGATTTGCGCGTTTGCGAACTTGTTAAATTGGTCGGCACACAACTTCCACCCTTCTCTGGCTTTCTCCTTTACACCGTCGCTTGTTTGTCGGCTCATTTCGAAATATCATTTTTTATTCTTCGCCTTCTCCGTTGTTGTTGCTGCGTTGATTCGCATCTATTCGGTACCTACCTTATATAGCTAGAGCTATACGTACTACGTTGTACTTTTTTCTCCTTTCCTTTCTTCATCGCACCCCTGCCCATCGACCATTTCTCCTCCTTTCAATTTTCCTTCTGCTGCTCCACCGTCATCGTCGCTTCTCTCTTGGCGCTCATTTTAATAAAATAGTTTTGCATTAAATCTAATCATTAATCATAATTTTTCAACGCGCCGCACTAACTTATGCTGGCTGCTTCGTACAAAATGAATTGCTTTTCCGTTAATTCATATTCGACAACTTTTTCATTTAAAAGAGCCAGAACGACGAACAAGGCGCATAGAAGCAGCGTGTAAAAAAAATCTTGCCAACTTTTTTTTCCATCGTTATTTTTTCGTTTTTTTTTTTTTTTTGTTTCTCGCCGGCAAAGTTTTTTCTCCGAGAAAAAATTCGAGCCAGTAATAAATGGATTAAAATTTTTAACCCACGTGCGATTATTATAAAAAGCTTCCAAATGAGAGAGCTTTGTCGACTATGACGATGACGATGCTGCGAATTTCATTGTATGTACGTCGCGTCTTCGCTGTCCCTGCCCTCCACGATTCATGCCCATGCCTCGTTCCCTCTCTCCATATCGGTGCTATTTTGCCTACTTCCTCGCAGAAGTGTTTCTTTTACAACAAAGTTGACGTTTTTCAAATTTCGAAGATCTAGCGCGCGTCACGTCGTGTTGTAAAAGCTCTCCTATTGCCTTTTCCCATCCGTCTCATCTTTGGGTATCGTTGGAACGTTTCCGGCTCGGTTCTACCCCCTTCACCTAAGGGTACTTTGTTCTTATTCGCGTGACTTTTTGTACATCGGATTTGTTGAAATGCAACGTCGAGTAGGATAGATGAAAATGCAACGGTAGGACGAAATTACGAGCAATTTTTCTTTCTTTTGCAGTAATATTTACGCTGTGTTGGTGTGAAAAGTTCATCTGTTGGAATTTCTTCGTAAAAAAGAGAGGTTTCCAACTTTCATGGTCCAATCATCCCCATAAGCCCAGCTGTGCTTTTTGAGAGATATAATTTTGAATTTTATTGAAATGTCGCGTGACTTGAGAGATTTTTGGTTTTCCAAAATTGATCTTATTTTTGATTTTGACATGGACTGCTTTAGGGGTAGGAGTGAATTCAAAAAAATACCTAAAATTGAACCCCGAAAAAAGCTTGAAAAAATAAATCAAAAATATTGTAAAGTCTGACAAAATATTTTTTAAAACCCTGCACGGAAATGACAGAAAGTGCTGTCTAATTGAATTGACTTTTAATTGAAGTGCCAGCTCGATCGAAACAGAAACTTTTTAAAAGTCATATGATATGACTTCTTGGCGGTTATGAATAGAATGGAAGGTGTTGAAAAAAATGAGTGCATTCTCACCATGAAAAAATTCAGACATGAAACGAGACACTTTTATTGTGATTTTGTGACTATTTCACATATCTCAGTGACAATTGAAAGAATTCTAAAAAAGGAATCTTGCCAATTCTTCCACTTCGATTTGAAGTGCTGAATTTCAGCACTAATTTTAAATCGCCAAATTTGGCAATTAGTTACGACAATTCGAGTTTTTTTTTTATACGTCGATTAGAGCTTTGGTCTAATCTTTACCCGACACTTAATTTATCTTAAGCAAATATAAATATACCGAATACATTTGACCGCTTGGTCCATGACGTCAGTCCATATTCCCGTTGAAATCTGATGAAAATACCTTAGGATTGGAAGAAGTTGAACGGCCATCCATTACCACGTTGTACCATTCGAAGAAGAGACAAGAAAAAAAAATAGCTTCAGCTCCAGCTGGAATCTCTCGATCAATAAAAGACAATATTTCGATGTGAGAAAACAAAACAAAACTTTAATTGGCGATATGAGGCAAAATCGACACGAAGCCAGTACAATCAACCGCAAATTTAAGTTAACAAGGATTATATAGTCTTCAAAAAAATCGAGATAAAAAATAACACTCATATAAAATAACCCGATTAATCAGTTAAGAAAAAATTGATACACAGTTCAAAAATTCAAAAGAGCAATAAACTTGCGCAAAATGATTCGGAAGTACAATTAATCGCATCGAATTATTATAATCATTTAACGGAAAACAACGCGGAAGTTAATTTTTAAAAAAA
>FIZU01052546.1:0-18200 GCA_900064475.1 Pseudococcus longispinus
AAAAGTCCGCCAAATTCGATTTCTAGAGCACTTTTTGCCACTTGGACTGTAGACTACCATGGTTGATACGTTTCTGTTTACATAAAATTATTAAACATGGGTTGAATATTCAAAAAAATCACGAACGGAGAAAAAAAAATTAAATATGAAGTCCTTTGAGAAAACTAGTATTATTACAAACTTTCTACTCTATATTTTAAACCGTGGGTTTTGGGGAAAATCCCTAAAATGATTCAGTTTCGGTATTTTTTTCTCCTTTAAAGCAAATTTTTTCTCATATAGCACTTGTTCCAGCTACTTTTTCATGGTATATTGGAGCTTTGGTGTAGGTTATTGGTAGTTTTTTCGTAGTAATCAGTTCAACTTGTATGTTTGTGGTATCGCGGTTGTTGTTGTAACGTGTGTATGTGTTGGTTGGGGAAATGATAAAGAATACGATTATTGAATATTGTTAAAATACTTAAAATTAGTTACATATTCGTCCCGTACAGTTTGAGCATGATTTTTCATTACGATTTGTTCCTCAACACAGGTCGAATCGACGGGTCAAAATGAAGACGCAACGGAATGGTAAGTTCATAAATCTAAACCGACTACAACCTTCTCCGATGAAATTTTCAAATTACAATATGATATTGGTTTCTCAGCGTCGATATGAAAACTTGCACTGGTGGAAATGGTGACCTAAAGACCAAGCAACCTTTGATGAAACGCAGAAGTAAACCATCGGTTCCGAAGTTAAGTGTGTTGAGCGTATTAGAAGACGGGCAAGTCGAATGTCAATTGGAAATCACTAGGCAGAAAACTGTAACGTTTGGATTCAACCATAACGAAATGACGGCTGCAGAAGTAGCCGATAAATTGGTTAGTATTGTTTATAAAGAAAGCTTCAAAGGAGAAGAGATATTCTTATCGATGGTTTTTTATTTTTTTTAACCCGTTTCAGTTGGCTGAAAAGGTGGTCTCTGTTAATCATCTAGATCAACTCTTACTCTTATTGAATGATCTGACCAGGCAGTTGAAGGAGAATCCTAATCAGATACCCGTTTTAACTTACAGTCCTAGCCATAAATCTAAGGTAGCGTCTTGCAGTTGTGAAGCTAGAAAATTATTTATAAACTTTTGACCGATTTGTGTTCTATTTGAATGTAGGAAAGAGGCGAAGAAATCGGAAGTGCAGCAGATTCTGAACACGAGTTCATTCAAAGTTCAGCGAAAGATGATAATACAGTAGTTGATTCTGGTGCTGTTGATACTTCTAAAGCTGACTCTACTCGTGAACAAAAACCAGTTCAAGCTTCGGTCACTGGATCACCGGTAAATGTCATTTAAAGTAAACAATTTTCAGCCAAAAAAACGAAAATAATTAACCGATATCGCCGTTGTTTGTAGGCTCGTAAAATTTCCAGATTTTTAGTGAGTCCGGTCATCGATGATTTGATGAAACAAAAAGTAAGTGTTTGAAAGTGAATTCAGCTGTCGAATCGTATCAGAAAGCGAAGTATTATTCTCTTTTTCTGTTTGTCCAGGCGGCGGGATCTCAAACTACAGATTCATCTCAGCAGTCGAAAGATATTTCAGACGATGAGAAAATTTCGGTTGAAGCCATCGTTGTTCCTCCTGTTGCAGATACCGTAACTTCGAGTGAGCTTTCTAGCACCGGTGGCGAAACTCAATCAATAAATTCCAACAATTCGTTAAGTACTAGTCGTCCATTTACGTATACTCCGGGTGCCAGCGTATCTCCCGAATCGACTATTTCGAGTGCCGATCACGCTCAATTCAAAGTTCCTCATCAAGCTTCGCTAGATATTTCGTAAGTGAATCTCGATCTAGTTGAAGAAATCCATCGTTGATGTTTCTGATTTTTTTGCTGTATTTTTCATTTCCATCTAGTGGTCCTCAAACATTACAAGACCTTCAACAAAAATTAGCGAAATTAACATGCCAGCCATTCGATTTGTCGACTCGAAGCGGTAATTCTGCATCCCAAACCGGAACACCGGGTCATCAACCCCTACATGAGGGTACTTTGCCGCAAAATCTCCATCAATCTGTTTCTTCTTCGGAGAACGCAGCCGCAGTAGGATTTTCGGAACCGAGTTCTCAGCAATTTACCCCTCAAGCTATGTCTCCTTGTGGAGTTCCCAGCACAGTTGGCCCTCCGGCGCAGACGATGTCTGGGGTTGAGCAGCCTTTATCAAAAGATACGGAAATTTGTGGTCGGTTTAATTATTGTTGGGGATTTTTTTGGCGAATGTGGCAACCATAATGATGGTTCTTTTTATTCAGGAAATTTCAACGCATCGAGTGATACTGCTGTAGTAGATGTGGACGTAAGTCCTGTTACAGGTCACGATGGTAAATTACACGAAGCTCCTAGCATATCTCAGTCTACAGCTAAATCGCAGGTAATTTTTTACGATTCCTAGAAGAATAAGATGATCGACAGTTTTGGTATTTTAGTATAATTACTCGTAATTTGAAAACGAAAAATTTTCAGCCGAATACGACTTCGGAACAAACCAAAGACGACCATGTCCGTGATAAGAAACCATTAGATTTAGAAAATCTGAAACAAGTAAGTACCTATCATTGATCGGTGATCGATTCGATGGTCTATTTCCAATTCTGTATCAACTGCAATCTTTGCATTTTTTTCTTAGGAATTGGAAAAAATCCACGGAGGATTTAAGAAAGAAATCACCAGGGATTCGTTCAGATCTGCACAGGTAACTTAATCATAAAATGTTTATGAAAAACGTTTTTCGCGATTCATTGTTGTAACGGATGTTCGTATTTTTTTTTTTTAAATCTAGTCGACCGACAACGTCCCGAGTGAGCCTCATAAACCGTCAACTTTACCTGCGCCAATTTCACCTTCACAACTAGCTGGTTCGTTGGCTTTGATTTTTATATTAAACGCGAGCGTTTGTTTTTAGGAATTTTTTTAATTGATTTATTTTTCTTTTATAGGTGCAAATATTCCTATACAAAGAGGAAGATTTAGCGTTACAACTCATCCTCCTTTAAATTTATTAAGTATCGATGCAGACCGGTTAGAAAAATTGACCAATATGTCGAATTATCCTCGGGTATGCCTGAATTATATTTTGAAATTGATTTTTTGGCGTAAAATTAAAGCCCGTTTAATGCATTTTCTTATTAAATATTCAACATTAATTCATCTTTATATTTCTATTTTAGGAAATGGAAAATCTTTCCAAAAGTGATACTCAAATTAAAATGTCGGAAGAAGATTTGAAAGTTTTATTACAAAGGTAAAACTATACTACTTTTATTCGTGTTATCTTGGTTATAACCTTGTCAATGTGGGTTTAATTTAACTTTTTGATGCAATTATTCAGACAACAGTTGGAACTGGAAGAACTACAGAAACGTCATCGCGAAGAAATCGAAGCATTTTGTCAACAAGTTTCCGCAACTTCTACAATCAGCGCTCCAGTGGAATCAAATGGTGGTCAAAACGTTACACCTATTGATGGTAGTTGACCTTATCTTCCTATTCCTTTTGGATTTTTATTTCATCGCCTATCAACGAATTTTTGTTCTGTTCCCAGGCTTACTTCCGAGATTTAGCGTGGACGGATACTCAACAGCGCAACAAAGTCCCGAAGGTGGCTTGCCAGAGGAAGCTATTCGGAAAATATCGGATCCTGGGGTGTCTACAGCAGCGAGTTCTGCGCCTTCTACGTCCAAAGATGGCGGCGGCGACCATATTTACCAACAGCCAGATTTGAATAATCAGTGATGATTACTAGAAAATACGTATTCGTCGGTGATACCTCCACATAGTGTAATATTGCGCTTATACATCGGCCATTTTGTACGGATTTCGTATTTCTATCTACAACCTTTCGATACTAATTGTACTGTGCGGTTTTGATTTTCGCGTTTTTCCCCTTTTCGATCTGCTGTCGAGTTAATCATTTTTTAGTGCTGAAACCGTAAAGATTGCGACGTGTGGGCGAATTAGGTTTTTTTGAAGCTTTTTAAATCTCCTCGTTTGTGGGAAGTGCTTTTTGATAAGCTTCGTGCGTTTCTGCGTGTGTGAGTGTGGATTTTATTTATGTGTGTTGTTTTGACTTGATATCGATGTTATGTAAATTGTACCTGATTGAAGATGATGATGATGATAAAATTAGAAATGATGTGCCGTGCGGTTTCTCCCCTACCCCCTTTCCCAAGGTGCAATATAAACTACGCTTTTATTAATTTTATATTTGTACTTGTCCGTGGTGTAATTCAGCGGGGGGGTTTTAGATGAATTTTTTCAATTGCGGCTTCAAAAAATTTGTAACATTGACTGGGTCGATTTTTTTCAACGAGTAGATTACCTATCTAAAAAAAATTACGAATTTTACAATTTCTTAAGCCGTGTGTATGAAGTATTACTGGATTTGTTCGTAGTTCGGTAACTGAAAAAATTTCATTTTCTATTTTATTTCTATTATTTTTTTTTATATCGAAAAATTATAAAATTTTTAGTTTAATTTCTTACTCTTCGTTGTATCGTGCTGTTTCAGATAATTATCTGTGATAACAATTATGATAAAAAAAAGCGAGTTGATCGGTATAAATTAGCTCGCTTGTTAATATGTGTACTTAATTACTGTAAGGCAAATTTTATTTTTATTTTTTTTTTCTCCCTTCCCTGTTTCTTTTTCATTGTAGTATCATCTCACCACATTTATCGTATTATTTTTTTCCTAAAAAGTAATAGTATCTGTAACGAGGTGAAATTGTTTACACGTTACGGATGTGCTGCATATAACGATATTTTACCCCTGTCATCTTCCTTTCTTATTTTCGGTTATATTCTGTTACTTCAGACGCCATGGGGTGGGTGTAAAAATTTTTTTAAGCTGAAAATTATAGAAATTTTTGATGATTTTTTACGTATAAGTATTTTGAAATTTTTTTCCTTCTAGATAAGGAATTTAGAACAGTATTGATGGAATTTTTTGTATTATTTTGTTTATTTAATGAGAAGAAATTTGTGATGATTTTCCCTTTGCCGGTTCATTACGACGTGAAGTACTTACGATGATGAAAAGAAAACCATCATACACAATATCTTTACCTTTGATAGTTTCATGAATAACGTGTGAAGTTTTTAAGTTTTTTGTTCAAGTTTGATTATTTATATTCTTTTTTTTTTACCTCTTTTTCTTGTTTATTTTCAAAGAAGAATTTCTGGTCAAGTGTACGTGCGAAGTAATACGTACGAGAATAAATGTGGATATAGGGGCGGATTAGATGAGAAGAGAGAATTAAAAATTTAACGATGCTAGTTTGTTCACGCAGACAATTGAAAATGAATTTTACCAAAAAATTTGCTTGATAGAATTTCTGACAATTTAATTTTTTTTTTGGAAATTGAAAATTATTTATGACTTGACCAAATTTGTATTTTATTACGAAATTGATAGAAAAATGTCAAATTTAAAAATTCATGCCTCTTTTCGTTTTTTGTTTCTAATTACGTATTTTTTATTATTTTCTGGCCAAATTTTGTAAACCGTCGAGAGAAATCAAATAAAGAGTAGAATCATCCCTCTTCCTCGATCCGCCACTATTATTGATTTTATTATCCTTTCGAATAATGTATTGAAAATTGAAATGCGTATAAGAAAATTTTGAAATATGGGCATGTGATGATTGTTTGAAAATCCAGTCAATTGGAAATGTAGGTATGCTCGAATCGTGGAACATTTCGGTGATCTGGAGATTTTCTGAAATGACGAATACTTTGGAAACGACAACGCTTAAAACTTGCTGTGATGATGTGTAGGAGAAATGTGTAGATATTTATTCAAAGGAATCACATTACATAGGTAATACTATGAGAGAAGTTGCAAGTAGTTTTATAAAATTGTTTTTTATAACGCAACAATGCATTTGTAATTTTTTATGGCAATTCATTTGTAGAATGTCTGTTGTGATTGTAAAAGACAAGAGCGATGTATTTAGCAAAGAGGTATTTAAAATTCAGCTTATACGCATTATGAAACTAAATTTATGTAGGTATTTATGGAAGTTTGGACATGGAAACCAGTAATGACTCAGGCAACTGTTTCCATAAGTTTTGAAATATCTATATGAAAAAAATAGTAGGTGGTGCTTTTAATATTTTTAGTTGTATTGTCGTGAAAAAATTAGAAAAATTTGTTTGGTTAATCGTCTCGTATTATTGATAATTTAATAGCGATTCGTGTTTGTGTATTGTTTTCTTTATTATTTTTTAAAATGTACGAGTTTTTTTCTTTTTTTTCGTAAAGCATTCTAGTCTTTTTGACATATTAACCATTGTCTGGAAATTTCCGTTTGTTATCCGTACCAATCTACTATCTCTTATGACTTGTAATAATCGTGCCCAAATATTCATATTATAAACTTTCAATAATTTCCATAATATACTTAGATCAATACACGTTTTTAACGATTATCTTCGTGTTTTTTTGTTCACTGGTTTTGATGGGAAGACATCGGAAAACATAGAATTATACTAGGAAACTAAAGATTTGAATCGTTATTTATTTATTTATTTAGTATTTTATTGAGAAATAGCTAACGAGGATTTTGATTGAACTTGAGTGAAGAAATTTCATTGTTTTGACTGATAATGTTTCAGAAAATAAAACTATTATAATTGAAGGTATTATTTCCGAATCCATTAATTGTAAATTCGTTGTGCTCGCAACTCGCTATATGGGACTTGATCATGCCCAGATTATCAAACAAAGATATAGAATTCCACGTGAATCATACTACACTGCATTATCAAGTCACTCATATTAGTAATTCTCGTATAATTTTAGTTAACCGATGTTTTTGAATCAAAGATTGCATTTTTCGTTAAAGATTTACTAGAACTTCGAGAAAGCATTTGAAAAAATATCGAGAGTTTATTAATTTTCTTCTTGTGACGAAACTTGATTATTTATTGAAGATATTATACTGCAAATTTTTAAACTCTCTACTTTGTAATGTTTCGTTATATTTACTCGTAAAGCGCATTACGCCATTTTTGATTTGTACAATGAACGAATTTTTAAAGTTGCATTCAAGAAAATATATAAAATTTCATAAGTAAATCATTTCCTGTGCGTATTTTTTATTATTTATTACACAAGTATTATAAAATTTCGGTTACAGTTTTCGAAATTCGAAATCAGTGATGTATAAGTACGCGTAGTATGGTTCTCCTCGATTGCATCATTGCATCGTATCCAAAAACATAGTTCCTATTTAATATGCAAATTTACGAATAATTAAAGGTTATATTATATTTCTTTGAATTAAATATTAATTATCATGAAAATCTACGAATTTTGATTACTATTATTATTTCGTAATCTATTTTATTTTTACCTAAATATCACCTGGTGCGTCATTGGTCATTGGTTTTTCCGTTCGGTTTTTCATTTTTCTACCTGTCGTGCACGTAGTAACATCGCCGCGTGAACACTTTATTGTTGTTTCTTGGGAAATAAAGGTAAAATAATATAAAATTGTAATTATTTACTTATGGTATGACAGTCATTGACCAACATGTTCGTAATGTAAGTTATTTACTGGTGGTATGATAGCCATTGACCAACATATGTACGTAAGTAATATTTTCCCTTCTGTAACTTTTATTAAAGGCTCGAGTATAATACGTAATATGTGTAGTGAAGTGCTTATAGCTACGACGTGTCTATTGCAAAGGTCTCATTACATAGTTTAGATTTTATTTTTTCGCGTTTTCCAGTTTTTCAGAACAAAATATGCGTAGGCGTCGATTTCTTTTGTTCTATTGTGAAAATCGGTTCGTTATTTTCAGGTGTATTTATGCGCTCTCGCGAAAATTTCGTTTCGATTTTGATTAAATTATTGCGATTAAGGTAATTTTGTGCGTGGATTTTTCTCGTCGTTTGTTTTCCAGCGTTTAACGATAAATTTTTCTTTCATTATAGATTTTCTCTTTCAGGCTATCTAGCGCCATTTTCTTTGAAATAATTTCAGACAGTATTTTTACGAATTCATTAATCGTACGATTTTTTGGTAAAATTTGGAAATAAATGTTTACTAGGGCGGATGCTTTTTACGGTCAGGATGCTTACTATTCAAAGGTTCGGTCGTCGTAGGATACTTTCTAGCATACTAGCAGCTGCGTTGTAAGTAATTAATTAATTAATTTACTTTCGGTAATACGTGGGTGACGAGTATTTTATGAAGATACGACTTTGTGCAGTATGCCGAATGTCGTAAAAAGTATCTTGTAGGTTTCTAATTATTTTGATTATTCCCATATTTTGAAATTTCAGTTGTGCTCTTCACTCGTAAGGTAAAATCGCGCGAGATTTCAGATCGTGATTTCATTAATTTTGAATGCAATAGATTCACCTACGGAAATAGTTGATACCACCACCATTATTCGTACGGCATTATGGTCACATTATAGCGCCTTAGTCACATGATTAATTGTTTATTTCGATTCCAGTAGGAAGATTGTTATTTTACATTTATTTATTTAGGTGCCCAATTGTTATCAGTTTCGGTGAATTTAATGTCGTTTCTTATAAATATATTTTACACATCGTGCGAATTTACAGTACAATCCTTAATTCATTTTTTTCATTTTCATACGATCGTGGTGGTGTTCGATGTGATGGAAATACCTATTGATGATGATCGAGAGCGAAAAGTCGAAAACTTCAAGAATTGCTTTCAAAGAAGATGAAATACGGAAATTTGAGAATACTTTATTCATTTGTATTGATTCAGGTATCTATATTGAGATCTTTTTGTTGGAATCCGGAATTCTTTTTGAGTTTTTCATAAGTAATGCGTTCGGTGTTTTTTCGTAGATATATTATTCGTGTTCATTTTATGCGTAATTAGTCAATGTGAAGTTATCACCAGTACATACTCTGTAGAAGCCCAAGTTCAGTTTGTCGGTGGCGGTGATCATTTGAGAAGAAAACCGAGGTCGTAAGGAACTGTGTCGTATGGAATTGAATTGATGAAGAAAGAAAAGGATAAGTTCTTGCCCGGGGCCTCAAAAAATTCGATTTCAAAATAGCGATTTTCATCGCTAATTTTATATTCAAATAGATCAAATCCTCGTCTGAGATATCAGCAAGGGTATTGGAATTTGATCTCTTTCTTCAACATTTTGGTAAAAAAAAACACGAAAAAAGAAAGCCAAGGTCCTAATGGAACTGCGTCGTATGGAAATGAATTGATGAAGAAAGAAGAGGAAAAGGTCCTGTCCGAAGAACATCAATCCGATTTTAAAATAGCGATTTTCATCGCTAATTTTATATGCAAATAGATCAAATCCTCGTCTGAGATATCAGCGAGGGTATTGGAATTTGATCTCGTTTCTTCAACATTTTGGTAAAAAAAAACACGAAAAAAGAAAGCCGAGGTCCTAATGGAACTGAATTGATGAAGAAAGAAGAGGAAAAGGTCCTGTCCGAAGAACATCAATCCGATTTTAAAATAGCGATTTTCATCGCTAATTTTATGTTCAAATAGATCAAATCCTCGTCTGAGATATCAGCGAGGGTATTGGAATTTGATCTCGTTTCTTCAACATTTTGGTAAGTTTCGAAAGAAAAAAGCCGAGGTCGTAAGTTGTTTCGTGTTGGAAGAATTTGGTCGTACCAATCTCGTAGGAAATTGAACTCGAAAGAAGAAAGAAGAGGACAAAGGAGCTTGGCTGAAAATATGGATGGTTTAATTTTGGGGTTCGCTTCGAATGGAATTCAATTTGATGAAAAATTAATGCGACAAATAAGTGTATTAGAGTAGGTTCCCAGGTTAGAAAGTAATATTTAACGCATGTTATGATGTTTGTTTGTTTATTTTGTTTTTTGCTTTGAAATATTCATACGCTTGAGCTTGCTTTACTTTGGATTTTATTTAAGTAGATATGTTTGTGCATGAAAATTCTTCTTCTTCTGTTTTGTCATCTGTTCTACCTGTTCTATTATATTTCTATTCTGTCCTTTTCTTTTCTTTTCTTCTCTTCACAAGTCGCTAATGATGATAATATGAAAATGAAAATGAACTGATCTGAATGCGACTATTTTTGTTTATTGTGTTCATTGATATGTACATTGTACCTAATATTCTTTATTTTATTTCCTAGCATTGATGTTGGAGGAAAATTTTATTGGTGAGTAACTTTCTTGTACTAGAAATTATTGGGACGAAATATTTACGCATTTCTTTTCAGGGCCCAGATCGCGTTTCATAGTTGAAAAACAAGATTCGTGCGGTTCATTACTCAATTGACGTGTCGCTGGCGAAATAAAGAAAAACTAACAATTTCTTAAAATTGTAATATTCGTTTATTATAACAATGACCGTAATTTAATAATCAATAACTGCACGTATTCAAATTGAAAAATCAGAACCAGATTCAGAATTCAACCGTTTTCACATTTCTACATAATTGAATCCTATTGGTTGATTGTTGACATTTTTCGTTTCATTCATTGGTTTATTTCGTTGCACTTTTTCTTATCACATTTATCGTGTTGTTTCTGTTTACTGACACTCAGCCATAGTTTTTCAAATTTTTTCATAGTTACATAGCTTTCATGCTGAATAAAGTTTTCAAAAATTCAGGTGAACAAGAAATATGGCGGCGGAATGGAATTGCACCACTGAGTGAGTAGATTATGCATCATTTTTATTACATTGCGTCCGTAGATGATTTCAGCATAGGTATACTTCTTTCATTCCGTATTCTGTGTAAGGTAGAAGACTTCCTTCACGATTTACTTTACTTGGACTTCGTACCTCAGCATTTGAACGGGTCAGTGCTTCACAGTTTGGGTCATGCTTCCATATAAATTATACAGCCTAATCCAAATCATGACTACCCAAGTACAATTATAATGATTTTGACCGTTGTTGAAAAAAAACTATGTCATTAATCGGAGAGAAAAACTGAGCTGAAGAGTGCTATTCAAACCTTCGCAATTATAACTGTTATCTTGGTTCTTATCGTGAAATTATGAGGTAGAAATTAGCAAAAGGCAGATAGTTGTACTTAAAAGTCCACGTATGTAGTTTCCTAGAGAAATATAATTTTGATGTATTTAAACTAAAAGGATTATGATGTAATGGATTGCCCATTGATGTAGATGATGTCAGTGTTTATAATTTCGAAACGAAATTGTTGTTTTTTTTAGTACATAGTTGTAGGGATGAAATGCATGTGATTGGCGTATGTTCGAATAGCAATACTTGATTGTGAAAATAATTAATGTAATTAAGAAGGCGTGTTATTCATTCAGAAAATACTGAGATATTTGAAAAATAGCGGTTAGGTAAATAAAACGACGATGATAAATGTCGAAGGTACAATATTATACGAGTATCACTGTTCGTTAGGAAGGAAAACAGTTGACAGAAATATTTACACTTAGACTCGATCATTATGATTAATTAATTTAGGAATTACAAATCAGACCTGTCATCAAATTGAATGAAGGAAATGTACAATGTCTTATTATATTTCCTAAAATTCGCAAAATTGTAGAAATTTGGCTTTATAGAAATATAGCGTTCGATACTTATCATTAATTTTGATAATTTATAGAATGTAAAATTCAACTTATCAATTGCAAATTGAAATAAGTGATTTATTAAATCACAGTATTACGATAATTTATAATTTAGCGGATTCATAATTTGCTTTTCTCATCAGCCAGTATCTACAGATAACACTACGATCGCATTCGACGATTTAATATTATTGTAGAACAAACAATATCATTGTTTTCAATAGTTAGTTTGTTTCACTCGGTTAGATTCATCTGGTTTCATCTAAACAATCAAGTACCTAATTAGAATCTAAATTGATATGATAATATTTTTTAAAAGAACTCCGCGAGCTCGTGACAAAAATTTTCGGCGATCACATAGATGTGTATGTCCTTATAATTAATATGTTTACAATCAATTTGCGATGAAAGAAATCAACAACTGCAGGGTTACAGCAAATCACCTCGTGCGAATTTGGTCTTACGAATATGAAATTTAGAGAGGTTTATTTTTTTCATTTGTTTTGTACATTTTGTCCGAAAAATGTCGAAAAAATGTCTATCTCTCATTTTAAACAATTTTTTATTTATTTAATATGAAAAATTTTGCTTAAAAGTAGATTATAATGACTTATAAATTCACGTTATAAGCGCACACAACTAGGTGATTAAATACTTAGGTATTGAAAAATTTACAAAAAAATGAAATCACAAAAGCAATCGAAGAATTATTAACAATAAAATAACTTAAATACAATGTTCACAAGAAAAGGTGGGTTCGTTTACGTAACGACTAACGCTCACTCTGAATAAAGTAACTTAAACCAATGGCGAATTTTTCAAAATTCCAAGTCCACCATTGTCAATGACTTATTGAATATTATCTAGATACGAATCTACGAATAAGTCTTCCGTATCTCTTAGCCCACATCCTTTGTCAAAAATCGACACGAATGAAAGAATTTATCACATGAGCTAGATTTTCTTGAAAATTTAAAGCAAAATTTATCGTTTAGATGTTTAAGTAGTTTTGTCTAACAAACGACTACCTAACTGAAGTTTCGATTGAACCGAGATAATAAGTAAATTGTTCAAATATAAAAATGCATTTAAAAAAATATACAAAAGTTTTTATAATCTCAGTGGACTCAAAATTCAACAGGAATGTTTCGTTAGTTGGAAAACAAGAAAAAAAGCAAAATAATGGTAAATGTCCAGTTCACGTTTGTGTTTCTGACTTCGCTTTGTTGGTTTCATTCTCTAAACAATACACCATCATAACGTTGTTTTTCATCGTGATTTGTCGTTCTGAAACATAATGAACGTAGGTAACTAAAGGTGCAAATGCAAATGACCATGCATGCGATAAGGTCACTAAACTCCGAATTAAATGAGCTATGCTTCGATTGAAATTTGCCCCCGAGATTTCACGATTGCTTAAAATTAATTACCTATAAAATTACCCTTGTTACACTAATCAACCGTTAAGTAGAGATTTCCACAGGTAGATATGGAAAACCGTTAATGGAGGAAAAAAAAGTGCAGGTAGATTAAATACGGTTATTTGATATGTAGATAGATATTGGTGTTAGAATAAAGAATACGGCTGTATTTCGTATCACTATTTATTAGATTCCTTTGATGGACAATATAAATTCAATTGATTGGAATCTAAATCGAAATAATTACCTTTTTTGAATAATTCGAAGTTACGCGGTAGGAATATAACGAATATGAGACCGATAGCTGCAGATCCGCCGCACATACCCAGCAATATATCTCTGTAATAGCTGGATGAAGTATTGTAATGTTTCCTGAAAACATGAATTTATTTGTACAATTGTAACACGATGTACCTAGAATAAAATGATGACGATATTCATCGACGATTTGCAAAACACTATTGCAATAAATTTGCAATAATGTTCGAATAACAGAAATTATAGAGCATCTGATTTTCTATAACTGTGAGCACTTTTTACACAATGTTGCCGAATCGAACGTACGTGAAACTTTCTCCATCATGTAATGGCGTAACATTTTGAAATATTTCTCTTCGCGAGAATGTACAGGTATCTAATATACCTACGCTTTTCAATACAATAACGTCTAATTAGACGAGAAAAAAGATGTAAATATGCTGGATATCTTACAAGTATTGAATAATCATAACAGCAACGCCGTTTGAAATTTTATCACCGAAACTCATCATGCCATAAACGAATGCCCCGTGTTTTGTGTGATCACCAATCAGATCAGCAGTTATTCCTAAACTGGTTACTGAGATAATGGAACTTGCACATCCTATCGGTTATCAATCGATTAATTTACAAATCAAAGTAGCTGTCCTATGGATTACAACGGCACAATGGTTATACATACCGAAGAATACGATCACAACGTAAATGATGTACGTTTTGTAGAACAAATGTTGGCCAAAATATACAGGAATGCAGGCCAAAATTGCTAACGAAGCGCCGGTGAAATAAGCTGGCTGAAAGGAACTTTGGATTAGATTTCTTCGAGGAAAAAACGTAACGATTTATACAGAATGAATGACAGCGCATCGACTTACCCTTCTGCCGCAGTTATTATTCAAAGATCTTGTTAATACTGATGTCAAGGAACTACTGATATACATGACTAATGGAAGTACTGGTAATCTTTGGGCTTCGATGTGTAAATATTCTTCCAAATACAAAGGTATAAACACTTGACTTTGATTCACGAAGAGTTGAGTCATCATGTAGACGGCCATCGTATGGTACAAAGTATATTGACTTAAAACTTTTTTCTTATTGATATCTTTAAAATTGTCGTTCTTCTCTAGTAAAGTTTCGCCACTTTTTTCTTCGATTCCGAGGTGAAATATTAACGAACAAACTAAACCAACCGCTGCTACGAATATAGCTACAGTCTTTGGGGGAAAAATATATTGTTAGTTGAATCTATGCCGATAAAATTGAAAGAACAGTTGGTAAGGAAGTGCAAAATGCGGAAATTTACTTGAAATTTTTGCCCATCTCCGGAACCGACTACAGCTTCACTATTGTCATTTCTTAGGAACATTAACCAGGTGAATAAATGAGTTACAATGTTTGAGAAAACCGTGCAGGAATACCTACAAATGAAATCGAGTTAGATATCTGTAAAATGGACTCGTGACGCGTTCAAAAAGGGAATTAACGAGGCCAATTGCAAAAAAAATCAAAGAGCTAAAAATGGATGGCAAATGTTTGAATTCTGTGTACTTTATCAACTATTCAACGTGTGAAATTTAATTCCTGAAATTTTTCTGATATATTTTCTATTTTTATCAACGAATCGTGATCGTTTCGAGAAGAATTGCAGCGCAATATTGTGATGAGGTAAGCATAATTTACCGTCGTGCATTGTGGCAAACAAGCTTAAAAAAACTAACGACTTGATCATGATTTTTTCTGGGAATTCTTATCAATTTTCCAAACCTACATCATCGAGATTGTTTCAATTTCAAATCGATTCGCTATAAGGTTAATGATGGTGGAAAATCAAACGAATTAGCAATAATCGCAGACAATTGAAAATCGAAAAAATACTTGAAAAACTGATCCGTTTGTCTGATTGGCTTTAAAAAAATGACGAAGGATTTTTTCAAAATTCGCTAACAATTTCAAAAATTGACGAATTTATTTGAAAACTGTTTCGATTAGTTAATGAAATTATGCAGAATTCGATGCTGCTCGCCATTTGTGTCTCGTTCTTTTAATTTTTTTTGTAATTGGCCTTGTTGACAGTATGTCTTTGAACATGGAAGTCCTCATTGTTGTCAGTAGTAACTTTCAAGTAGATGAACGTTCTATTACCTGATTGTTAACAAATTGGTCCTTTCGCTTTGACTAGGAGTTAAATCGGGAACCAAAGATAAATGAGAAACTTGAACAGATGCCCATCCAAATTGAAATATTATTATAAATATCGAATAATAGCATATTTTTTTCTCGTCGCTCACATCTTGGAATCCGAAGCAAGGCGAGAAAATGAATGGGAACGTTGAAATAACGCATATAGTGCCTATTGAAATGAAAATATTTACATTTTAATTTTTAATTTCAAATGTCGATGATAACTGAATGTTTATGTTAAGTATAATTTATCGATTATGAACAGTGAACACGTTATCGGATATCGTGAGATTGATCGCCAGTAATACGATCCGCGATAGAAGATTTGAAGAATTTTATCTCAAGTTTTACGAAAAATTGTTCAATCTGATAGACCGCCAAATAATATAATGAGTTGTAAAGTTGCGCAACAATTTACTTAATTCAGAGATTGATTGAAGGAAAAAGACTCGATCAAAGAAATGCTTCAGAAGGGTCCATTTAAAATTTGAAAAATTTGTTCCAGCCCCTCACCTCACAGTTCTTTCATATTTTCGTTATTTTTAAATTAAGATAAATTTTAGCTCCAGATTGAGTACACAGATTTTTTCGAGTACCTACTCGTACTTTTTTCATAAAGAGTATAACGGGATTTGTAGGGGTGATTTGGCCCTGAACACCGAATTTGAAATTGGTCCTTATGATCTAAAATCTCCGCGATAAAATTGTTGGCTCAATTTCTCACCCCAAACATCGGGGGGGGGGACATGAATTTTAATTTAAAAGTTCAATTTTTGACAATTTTTAACCGATTTTTTTCCAGCTTGTGGAGATAGTAAGCAAACAGTACCTAGGCTACCTACTAAGGATGCTTTATAAAATTGAAAAAAAACTCTAGTATTTTTTCAAAGTCAAATTAACATTTAAGCTTTCTAATGACCATTTTGGTAACCCTTTTCAGCGGTGCAATTTTGAAAAAAATATATATTGTGTGCCTAGATTACATTTACTTACCCAAATGGCGTCATTTTGGGAACCCACAACCTTTTTTGAGATGACTCACGGTCAGAGGCCTAAAAATCATGTCTGGAGTTGTTTCGAGTAGATATGTATCATAAATTTCAATTTCAGCAAAACAGAGAAACTAACTTTTTTCAATTAATTTTGTGTAAAATTTTCTATAGACAAAACTATTCAATTTGTGAAAATAGGTAAAAAAACAAAGTTTTTCGATTATTGTGAAATAACGATGTATGACAAATATCGACTTGAAACATGTCTAGACATGAATTTTAGCTCTCTAGGACATCTCGAAGGAGGTTGTGGGTTCCCAAAATGGCGTCATTTAGGTATTTTGAAAGAAAATTGTAAAAAATAAGCGAAGTTGATGGTGTATTTAGGTGTCATTGGTGATAAATTGCAAGAAAAAAATTTGTTGACCAAAATTTGACCATTTTAAGGACGAAAAATTGTGAAAAAAAATCATTTTCTCGCTTTAATTAGTTTCAAAATTCCCGCTGAGGGCCAAATCATCCTTCTTTGCCTGAAGAATATAAATTTTGGAATTTTTTTGAAACTACAAAAAAAGTTGCAGAAAATTGAAAATCACAACAAATTAGATTTGTACACGAAATTAAAAATTGATTTAAAAAAGAAAACATGTATAATTTTTTGTTTTGTATAGGGCCTATCGCTAGTATTTTTTGCTGTTCTGACCTTTTTTGCAGCAAACGGCAAATACTAAATTGAACATGATAAATTCAGTATTCATCGTTCTAGGAAATAAGTATACTTTTTAAAAATATTATTCGAAATCCAATTTTTACATTTACAGGGTTCCCGTCAGCAATTGCTTCCTTACTATTAAAACAACTGAGAGTTGGATTTTTTCAGCTTCCAAAAAGATTGATAATTAGTCTTTGAAAAGGGTGAATTGAAAATGATAAATATATGGCATAAAATTGGACACAAAGAAGGTACAAAATCGCAAAGATTAAAAAATGCAAAAATATTTTCTTTTCGAAATCGTAAAAAAAAGGTAATGAAATTAATAAATTACGATAGCTGCAGGCCCGGTTTCAGGATTCTTTCCAGGGGGGTGATGTAATAAGTTTTTCCAACTCACAAATTTTTATTAAAGTGAAACGTAAGAAACGTTAGATGCCTAACTTATACGTAACTAAAAAAAACTTAGGAAAAAAATTGCACTCGTATAGATAGATACTCGTAGATATTTTTAATTATCAAAAATTAGGCGTCTCGGATTTTTTGAGAATTTATTAGTAACATCTTCTGTTGAAATCTTTATGAAATATGATAATTTTTATTCAAGAGGAAGACGAAATTCCGAGAAAATGCCATTGTGGCATTCTATAGGAAAAGGGTCAACATTATGGGTTCCCTGAAAACAGTTTCCTACCTGTTCTACAGGGTGACCCATTTATAAGGTCAATGATCATGAAAATGAAAAAAAAAACTGACTGCAAAAATCTCGAAAATTAAGTCCCCCAGAGAAAAACTAATAGCTCACAGCAGAAAGAGAATTTCAAGCGCTACAATTTTCATCCCTTGCATTTTTTTCGTAGCCCTCTTAGTTTGTCCAGAAAATCCATATTAATGAGAAATTTACAAAATCGATGATATTGAAAATGAAGAAAGAAAATTACGTTTTGTTAATTTCCCATAAACATGAATTTTCTGGCCAAACAAAGAGTGCTACGAAAAAAATGCAAGAGATGAAAATTGTAGAGCTTGAAATTCTCTTTCT
>FIZU01052560.1:0-12961 GCA_900064475.1 Pseudococcus longispinus
CATTTTTGGTCAAAATTGTCGTTTTTGGTCAAAATTGTCGTTTTTGGTCAAAATTATCATTTTTTGGTCAAAATGGCGATTTCAAAGCAGAAATTGTTCGTCTATTATTTTTTGGACGAATTGTAAATTTTTGGTCCAAATCGTCATTTCAACGTAAAAACTGTCATTTTTTGTCAAAATTGTCATTTTGTAGTCAAAATGGTGATTTCAAAGTAGAAATTGCCCATCAATTGTTTTTTGTCCAAATTGTGAATTTTTGATCAAAACTGTCATTTCAAAGTAAAAATTGTTATTTTTGGTCCAAATCGTAATTTTTGGTCAAAATAGCAATTTTGTCAAGCTGACTTTTCTGACCTGAAAAGTTTCAGAGATTGACTTCTAGACGTTTTGTCAGATTTTTTTGGACTAAGAAAATTTTTCAGATATTAATGACTTCTTGGTCTTTAAAAATTTGAAGAAAATTTCAATCTAATATCACGTCTTTATGGACTTGAAAAATTCAATGAGCAGAAGCATATCAGCTATGTTTTATAGTTTCATGACTAGTATGGAAATGTCGAGGACTTTTTTTTTTACCGATTTCTGCGAAAATTTTGACAATTTGAATAACATTTCCGGTGATTTTAATGATTTTTCTATTACTTCTACCATATTTTTACTGGTTTTCTAACAATTCCCACAATTTTTATGGCATTTCCAATAATTTTCATAGGTAATTACTTTTTTGTTTACCATTTTTACGAAAATTTTCATGATTTTTATGGAAATTTACAACGTTCTTCCGAAATTTTAACTACTTTTACAACCTCTACCCCCCTCTCCCCACAGAAACTAATGATTTTGTTTGTTTCAAATTTCATAATGGCAAATTGAAGTTCCTGGAATAGAATCGACTTGCAATTGATGTGCTCAAATATTGTGTTTTTTGAAATTTTGGTCCTTTCAGCAGGGATGGCAGTGGCAGTCGTCTTTTCACCTTCCAGCAAGGACATTTTAGAAATAAATGTAATGAAATACTTATATGCACGAATACATAGAATTTTACCCTTGTAATTCGTACATTTTCTGAACAAAAGATCAAAAAAAATCAGCTAAAACTTCACAAAACAACGACTACTTTGTAAAATAAGATTGTTAGGTATAGGTACCCATTACGGGTTTTTAAAAAACTACGAAAAGTTACTAGACGAAAATCGAACCGTGTTTCCTGCTTCTTGTTACATTCAATTTCCATGTAATTTATACCTCTGTTTTACTCGATCAACCATTAAATTACAGTTGATTATGTTTTATAGGCGTATCGTGTATGGTAGAGAAAAAAAAAGGCATCAATACTGTGTTCCATGAGACAAGGTGTTAATGATCACGGTCGTGGTGAAAAACACGGTGGTTACAGTTTATCTAAACATTAACATTGAATATTTATGCATTTCACGTTAGTGTTTTTCAATTTGTGGATTGGAAAAAAAACTCATAGGTTTTACTTTCGTTAAAGAGAAACGTCAAATATCATTTTAAATTTGGTAGATAGGTATCTTACCTTTATACCTATCTTTCGATGTTTTTCTTACTTAGCAATATTGCTTTTTTTTTGTCTGGTCGTTGCCAAAATTTTCTAGTTGGGATGCAAATCAACATATTTCGAAGAACCGAATAAGTTATGCGAAATGCATATCACGTATCAGAAAAATGTGCATATCAATCGATTTTTTATCTAAGTGAATCTAAATTGGATATACTTCTGGTTAATATGCATGCAAAAAGTTGTCGATATGGATACAAGTGGACTCTGCACCTTTTTGACAATTTTTCAAAAGTCAAACTCTTTATTTTTCAAAGATAATTATCAAATTTATATCCTTGTTAAAAATTTATACTTGTAAATTGCTCGAGAACCACTTACCCCTTCGTTATTTCTATCGTTAATTTGAACGTAATTTTACCATTTTAATGCATCGTATTATTTTCTTGCCATTTTATAGCATTTTTCAGCGTGTACCTGTCGCGAAAATATATAAAACAAGGTTTTAATAGCGGTAATGACAAATACGCGGCGAGTTCTAATGTTGACAAGTTGCATATAGCGATGTATAAAATAGCAGGGTAAAAAATAGATACCATTAGCTGAACTCTGCCACGGATCTGGGATCTTGTGGAGGAGTAGAGAAGGGACAAAGTAAACAATTTGTGAAATTTTTTCTCAAAAATTGAGAAAAACCAAGACTAAAGGTGGGGAAAAAATATTTTTTGTAAAATTGTAAGATATTAAACCCACAATAAACAATTACTTATATGCTAAAAGCAATACTGAGAGTTTAAACCGCCCCTAAATAAAATGATTATAACGTTTCCTAACCCAAGGCTTCCACGGATACAGAATACCTATATTTATTAATTCTACCAACACATTACCTTTGTTTATATCCACATACTAGTAAAATGGTCTTATTAATAATTGTCATTTACAATGTATCAGCTACGTAGGTAAGGTACCTAGTCATTACTCATTTGAAGTGAGTAATTTTATACGAAAATACATTCTCGAATGACGGAAGCAGATAGGATTTCGCATGTCTCGTATTTCATCGTCAAGCTGAATGAAAGTTTTATGGCGGAGGGTAGGAAAAAGTCGGGTATTTATCAAAGAATTTTTAAGCTTTAAATAATAAAAAAGTTTTTTATTTGTTTGTTTGGTCGAACAAGTTTTTTTTCTTAAAAATTCATTTATACTAAAATTAATTTCAACGTTGAGAAAATTTCTTAACGATGTGTTTTTTTGAAAGAGAGAAGTTTATATTCCTACCTGTTTGTTTATTGCCATGTTGCCCAATTTTGACGTATTGTAGTATGACAGTGAAAACACATTATTCGAAACATGTTGATGATATTGTCGTATTTCGAGTCGATAAGGGTTTCCTGCATGTTTCGTAGGTATTTTTATTTTTTATTTTTAACGAATAATTTTATTTTTCGAAATATTCTTAAATTAAATATACAAAGTCGACATTCGAGTTGGACCAATGTACCCAACCTACCTACCTAATAAAAATGAAACAATAAAATACTCGTAAGTGTACTTACAATACGAAGATTTACTTAAAAATTGAATAGGAAGGAATATTTTCTCATAGTTTGCCATCGCAAGATATTCCATAAAAAGTATTACGTGGGTTTGTACAAATAGTTAATGTGAACAAAGTAATCAAAGGCGTTATAAAAACTGATTCGCTATAAGTGGGTTTCAAATTACATTCGAACATCCTATATACCGTTACCTTAGCACATGTAAAGCTGGTAAAATAATCTAAGTGATAATTTCTTACGGCGTATGAATTGCAGCTTCTCAGATGGAATCCTATTTTTGCCTTGAAAACTCGTAATCGTAATTCGCTTTGATGTGTAAATTATTGAACTGTTTGGGACCAAGTTGAAAGTATATACGGGTAGAAATAATTCAAGGAAATGAGTAGGGTCTTGGTAATTTGTAAAAAAAAACAGATATAAATCTCACATTTGCAGACTCTACGTACCTATAAACTTGGTCAACTCGTATGAAAAGCCATAAGTATACATCTTGGCGTATTTCATTTATTATTTCCGTGGTGTTTTTGGTCTCGTTTACAGGGAAAAACAAAAATCATTTGACTCGGTATCGCATAGGTAGTGGTGTAGTCTACAGTGAAACGTGAAAGGTATAAAAAAGTAACATCTTAGATCACCATGTTCTGTAATTTTTTTCTCTCTTGCCAAGGATGACTAACCAAGCGTTGCCGTCTTTATTATTCTGTCATTTACTCATTTTATTTTTACTGTTACTAAATACACCACTTCAGCATTGGATTTTATGTTGAAATGTATTCACATAGACGTAGGCTATATCTAATAGGTAACTCTACCTGGTGTAATCTATAGATACCTTATACAGCACATCACATTTTTAAAAACTGATAATAATTGCTACGTTTGGTATAAAAAAAAATATCACCTATGCATGAGTGTATCTATAAAACATCGAGTTGTTAGAATTAATTCCATAGACAGCGAGAGTTAGGCATCTTAATATAACGTGAAAAATCGTAAATTGTTTTGTTCCACGGTATGACATAATCGTAAATCTAATGACAGGAAGTGATTTTTGGATACTTTTAGTAGTTAATTAACCTCTTGGATGGATTTATGCATCGCTAAGTGCTCGCAAAACAGATCCGAAGCTATTTTTCCTTCCACTTTTTAAGGAAATGCTTGCGTTCGTTTCGCGTGATATCTGAATTCTTGTCATTGAAGCGTCCGATTAGGTTAGGTTAGGTTAGCAGTGGCTAATATGATGCAATCGGTTTTCATTTTTTTATTTCATGTGTGACCATCGAGTTCGGTGGATTGATCTTGGGTTTATTTGATTCCAGCCGTGTACTATTTTGTGGAATTAATCCATTAGAAAATGGAGAAGGCAACGGGCTGTGACTTCCTATCTGATTTTCTTTTCTAATGAAATTCCTATAAGAGATGACGAATGTTCTGAGACAACTTCTGCCATTTAGATAGGTATAAATTCTATAAAGAAACATATGGCGCTTTAAGCCTTGCCAGGGAGCAAATGCCCCCTGAACCCCCCAACCCCCTGCTTGGTTCTATTTCCACACAACTTTGCTCTTATTTTTGAAAATTTTCAAGTCTAAAAAGTCAAGTTAATCCAGTCTAAAATAATGTCTGACTTATGTCTGGCTTTTGGCAACTTTTACAATGTAAACAAAATTTAATTCAGTGTCAGACAAAATATCTGAAAGTCAGGATTGATTTTTATGGTGGAAAAATGTCGAAAAGTCAAATTTTTAAACAATCTAAATTTTTATTATTTCAAAAAAGTCAACTACCCTAAATTTTTTGAAGTCCAAAAAGTCAGAATTTCTGAAAATTTTCGAGTTCAAGAAGTCCAAAGTTTGAGAAAATGTATAAGAGTCAGCGTGATCTCTAAAATTTTTCAAGTCCAAGGAGTGTAACTTTAATGCCTAAAAGTCATCGAATCTAAATTTTCCAAGTTTAAAAAGTCAGCTGCCCTCTCTATAAAATTTTTCCAAGAACAAAAAGTGAAAATTTCTAGAATTTTCCAAGTCCAAAAAGTCTACTGTTTGACAGAATGTCTAAAAGTCATCGTCAGGAAATTTCATCACATTTTTCAAGGGAAATTTTTTTCATCCCATAACAAAGTTTTCTGAACGTGAGATTTAACATGAGCACCACGACATTTTAGCCTGAGAAAAAATAATTTGAGCTAATTCCTACAGAAAGTTTTTTTTAGTAGTCTGCTAGTGAAAGGGGTTGTCAGTTACATATCTACTAAGAACCTGGATAAAGCGAAGTTTGGCGCAAAAAACCGAAAACTTCCGACTAAGATGGAAATTTTAAAAAATTTTGGCTTGAATTAAAAATTTCACAAAAAAAAGTAATCACTTTTCAAATTTTCCAACTCAGGATGTATAATTTGTTCCATTTTGTTTTTCTGGGAAGAGGATTTTCCAATAATGCAATAAATTTTACAGGGGTGGGGGGGAGAAGCTGTCTTTTCAATTTCCCTCTCACTGACTATAGTCCTTCCTAAAAGTCTTACCTCATTTGTCTGTTGCCAGATCGGTGTTATAGGTAGTGTAAAATAAAAACATGCCCCATCACGGCGTTTTTTGCAATTATCTCACAAAATAGTGGATTTTTTGAGAAAATGGTCAGTTAGAAAAATATTCATTATAAAATTTTCTATCAGAATGGTTCTTATAATTTTTTTCAAAAAACTTGTTTTAATCCCTTAAAATCACTTCTAAACTCATTGAGTACTTACCTAAAAAGAGTGTTGTGAAATATCATTGAATTTATATACTGGTTTTAAAGGGTAACGAAGAGTTTTTTGAAAAATATTATAAGAATCATTTTTATAGAGAATTTTATGAAAAACATTTTTTATGAAGATCATTTTCCCAAAAATCTGGATATTTAGTGAGATATTTGCAAAAAACAACGCGGTAGTGCACTTTTCACACTATAACATAAGACATTCTCACGATTTAGCGAGGAATGAGACTTGAAATTTTTATACTCGAATGAAATTCATTCTCTGACTCATTTCTACTAAGTTCCTTGGCAAAATTTTCTGACCATGAGATTTGATATGGTGCACCACACCATAACATTTCCTACAATAATTAATGAAATCATTTGTATAAACATAATAATTTAGCCGAAATTTTTGAACCAGCACTGTTATAAAATTAAATAAACATTTGTTCATAATTAAGAAATTATATGCTCAATTGCCTGTTGCCCAAGTTATGCACAGAGTGACATTAATTAAAGCAAAACACTCGTGTTTAAGAATTGACATTGTTACATGTATTCGTTACCCATTAAAGGAAGAACGAACGCAACATGAGAGCCCTTCACCCGCACAATTGGCAGCTTTGAAAGAAAAGCAGATCGTGAAATTGCTTCAAGGTACTACACCATTGGGATGGTTACAATGACGAGTTTAATTTTGGCACGACTAAGTTCATTATATTGCGGTTTACACGAGTAATTCTGCTCGATGGTACGTTATGTAATATGCAAGCAATGGTTAAAACGTGGACACGTTTATCATAAGTAAACAAATTCAGTAGGTAGTCTGTATCGGTGGTGTCAAATATGCTAAAGATGTATGCAACATTGAAGCTAATGGATTTGCAAATATCTATGGTGTCGTAATCAATACCATATCTTTCGTTAGCATTTCCAATTTGTAATGCAAAAGAGTATATTCTACCGGTACTGGCGGATAAATCACATCGAAAAAGTTATAAATTAATCTTGCTTAAAAATTATTTCACACAAAACGTTCGTATTCCTTTCATATTTTGTGAAAAATAAGAAGAAGCCGCTCGTATTACTCGAGCGTCCCTCGCAACAGGTACATAAAGAAATTCCATGGCTGACAATGGCAGACAGAATGCATCTCTTAATCCTGTTTCGAAACGATCGACTTAAAGACATAAATCAAGGTTTACGGTTCAACGTCAACTTGTATATTTAGACTGGCTGTGTATTTTTTTCGCCGAATCGCCGTCTATGATTTTTTAAAGTGTTCTTTTCTTACGATGCAGCGTTACTTTGCCTCTTTCGTAGATAATTCCCAGTCTCGGTAACGAGTTATGACAAAGCAAAGTCTGCATAAATCTCGCTTTTTACTACGAAAATCGTAATTTATTTTTCATTTTGTTAATTTAGCCGGTGGATTTTTCTCGACTCTACCCAGCATTCCATTCCAAAGTTTCGTGATTCTAAAAATATTTATTGGTGTTCTTTAACCGCACTGCAGAGAATAGCATCTAGGCTACCTTGATCGCTTCAAAGGCGGCGGGATGTTCACAAAATAAAGGATATGCTGCGATGAATGTAACCTAAACCAAAGATTTACTGTAGACTTAACAATTCTTTTGTTAGTTAAAAACTAGTAGAAGAGTGTTATTTTATGATTTTTAAGAGGCAGAGAGGAAAGGTAGTGAGAACTGCAGAGGTAATACTGTCTGCAGATAAAATTTGATTTTATGCGTTTTTTTTTAGGAGAAGAGAATCATAGAGAGATGTTGCAGATCTAATAATGTTGTCTGGGCAAAATAGTTTGAGTGGTTAGTACAGGTATACTTACGTCTTTTTTCTTTTAGTATGAACTAAAAGAAAATTTTGGTGAAGAGGGCCATCAAAAACTGCATTTGGGGGTGAGCATCTGAGGGAGTTTTAGGAGTGGAAACGTCCGTATTTTTTGCACATAAAGTGGTAGGGGTATGTTTGGTATCATTTCCGTACAATTCAACCCTCCTGAACTCGAATCAATCATCATTTTCCCAATTGAAAGTAGAGAAGTGGCACAATCGTAAAATTTGTGTCGCAGAAAATGATCAATTTCTGTAAAGACAGGAATAAAATTACAATTTTTCAGTTTTTGAGCCTTGTAGGAGTGACCAATCAAGTCAAGAAACATGTCATCACTATAATTCGAACCTCCTGAACTCGAAGTTAGTTTCCAGAAGGAAGTAGGAAATTCTCGCAATTGTCGAATTTGCTCAGCGTAAAATGATCAATTTTTGCTTAATTTGATATTAAATCGTGGTTTCTCATTTCCCAACCCTTATATGTACCTTTAACCGATTGTGGTATAAAACCTTTACTAAAACTAATTCGAACCTCCTGAATTCAAATTCGAAATTAGTTTCCAGATAGCAAGTAGAAAAGTCCCGCAGTTATCGAATGTGTGCATTGTATAGTGACAGATTTGTGCTTTTTGCAGATTTTTTTTATTTTCAGAAGAACAGCTCTTCCTCACTTCAATGTAGAAAAAAAATTATAGAATAAAAAATGGCTGATTTTTAACGTTCTACAACTTTTGTTTGAAACTTCTTTTCGTATCGTCAATTTAGCAATTTTTTCACCCGGGTGCCCCCCAAAAAAATCAAGTACATTGCAGTAAAAAATCACGATATGACAAAAAACTTGAAACAAAAGTTGTAGAGAATTAAAAACTCTTCATTTTTTGTTCTACAATTTTTTTCCTATTTTGCACTGGTGAGAAGCCATTCTTCTTAGAAGATAGAAATTTTTGCAAGACTCACAAATTTTTACAAAAATTAAGCGTTTTCTGTGGCCCAAATTTCACGATTGTGTCACTTTTCTACTTTCAATCGAAAAAGTAATGACGGATTCGGGTTCTGAAGGGTCGAATTATATGGAAATGATACCAAACATACCCCTACCTCGTTATGTGGAGAAATAAGGGTGTTTCTACTACTAAAACCCTCTCCTGCTGAACCCTTAAGAAAAATTTTCGATGCCCTATTCCCAAAGTTTTTTCTTTTGGTTCATACTAAAAGAAAAAACACTTGTCAGCTCTTCAAAAAAAGAAGTACTGTACTTGCTTTTTTCGTGCTAACCGTTCAGACTTAAATAGATTTGGTGTTTGGAAAAGGAAGGCATGCAATTTATTTGGCACCTTAACCTTTTGATTGAAACAATAAATCGTGGGTATATGGTGAATCCAATGGCAATGGAGAAATTCTGTACCATGCTCTGATAACTGACTCATCGTTTGTGCAAATTTAAAGAAAGTTTTATCTCTTACTCATCTATTAATATAGATCTATTTTACGTAGGCATATCAGCTTTTTCTGAATAAATTATGGATCCAAAGTAGAATACTATGCTGAACCGGCATAAATTGGGAATCAATGTTTTTCTCATTTTCATTTCGGTTAAATTCGTAATTAAACCCAAACACAGTCATAAATTATCATCACAAAGGATGATGTTGGCATTACATTCGCGTGCATTTTTCACCAGAAGGCAGCATGCACTTCGACGCATGTGTATATCTCATTCACATTTATGTTGGTTGCATAACAGATAGAATGTAATTTAAATGTCACGTATAAATTACTCGCCCCAGGAATTAAATTTCAGTACCTGTGTAACTCTACTGTAAATTTGAAGCGTGAGTTTACCAGGGAAGCATATTTTTCAAAACTCAGCTTGCATATATTATAACTAGGCACAATGTCTGGACTGGCGCGAGTTATAATAAATAAATACTCGTAGGTACCTACGTAGGTCTACGTGTGTGTAATGTATTCGTGACCTAAAGAAATGTTATTAACCTTGATAATAGTATAATGTTGTGTTTGAAAGTTTTACCGAAAATCTTAGTCATTATAGTATTGGTTGACTTAGGTGTGGCTGCAAAAACCGCCGACTATTGTCCGCTTTTTTTTTTCTTTTTGCACTTAATGAGTGGTCGCTGCTTCGCGGGTCATGTGAGAAAGAATCAATGGTTGATTGATCGTTTCATTGTTGGCTCAATATAATCGAAAATTCTTGCCCGGTTTGGGAGTGATTCTCATGTTTTCGTCGATGGAATTTTTCTAACATTTCGTTGACGACAAAAAAAAAAAGGTCGTAATTTGAAATAAAAAGTGACATGAGAGTAGTTCTGTTCTACCACTCGCCTCTTGCCATCTCATAACCATACTTCAACATAATAAGAACTATGTATGTTGACGTTATATCTGAGAATGATATGGAAGAATTATACCATTGTAATTTCTGAAATTACTAGAGCATAAAAATTCTGTTTATATGGTGCTCAGACATTACAGCAAACTAGAAATTTGCTTATTCGTCATAGATAGATAATATTTTAGGTATTCGTAGATTGATATCTATGATCTATGAATATCCGAGTTCTTATAACTGTATTAATTTAAATGCGTTTAAGATTAGGTATCAATAAAGTGGAATTTTTAAATTCAGCTTCGGTCTTATTGGCTGACTGCGCAAGTTCAATATCTGATATGGTCCTACGAATGCACCTATGTATAATTTAAAAACCTGGCACAGATGATAATTAGTTCGTGGTCGTATAATTTATATCTAACGTACACCTTGCAGATTTTCATTAACCATATGTACTTTCTTACATGGTTTATTACAAGACTACGTACCTGTTCGATTAATAGCTCTTGACGTGATTTATTTATGTTACACTCATGCATATGTATTAGCAAATGGATTATTTTAGGTGAAAATTGAACTTAATGAAGGAAACTATAAAGATACAGTTGTTTTTTCTTCAAAATAGCAGTTCAAGTATCGCAATAATGATCCTTTGTGGTAAAGATATTGTGAAAATTTTCGCTTTTTAGTATCTCATAAATATTTATAGACTACCTACCTACTTACGTTTCAGTACTGTTGGCTGAATTGGTAGGTAAAAGGGTGTTTTGTTTCCAAACGACCCTTAACGATATAATAATTTATTCTAATGAATTGCAAAACGAATTAACCGATTTAGATAGGTACAAGTATTACATTAAAGATGGCAAACGGTTTTTATAATTATAATATCTAGCTGCCTATACCTTTGTCGAGCCGTGATAATCATCTCGACTAAAAAAATCGATTAATATGATTACTTCTCCCACAACATGGCTATTTTTTGCTCAGAGTCATCAGGGGTTAGATGCGGTAATGATCTATTGCTTTGTTATCAGGCAAAAAGAAACATTTGCTAATGAAAAAGAAGAGTTTTAACTTGAATAAAATCACCACGGTTGTGCCTTCTATTGTTCCATCTCTTCCAATTAACTTTTATTTGCACGTTTTCCGCGAACACACATACCAACAAGTAGTAAACACCGTAGCATCACAGCGACTTACAGGTCCATAAATTTCAAACGCATCGCGCTTTAATTTTTTTTTTTTCAAACTCGCTGTAGTTATCCGAACAAGACTATTCAAATGTTAGTTCCACGATAAGATTGAAAATACGAGTTGCTTAGGTTTGTAATAGAACATTATACCCGTGGTATCTTCCGTTGGACGACTTTACGCCCATTTTATCTCGTTTTTTTTTTGCAATATTTAGTGGGGGTTTTCTCATTTACCCACACAATCCGTTGCATATCCAATATCCATAAAATAAAAACACTTTTGAAAAGATTTATGAAAAATGCATCGGGTAATTAGTATACCTATCCATATAGGTACCTGATAGATATTTCAGTTGGTTTTTTCAAGGTTGCTGTATTATAAGGTTATGATTTTTCAGGCTGCGTTGTGTTTTACGCATCGTGATCTTTGGTGAGAAACGTGTTGAATGAACCATTTCTATAAACTGTCGATTGCAAAACGTAGGCACCAATGGCCGGGTACGAGTACCTATAAACGATTACGAGCATTTCGATAAGTCGACCACGCTTCGGAAATAACAGTATTCGTACCTATAAATTAATACTTGTACAGATATTCTAGCTAGTACGTATAACACAACAACGACCAAGTGTTAAGCTTCGTACTCGTTAAAGTGAAAGCGAATATTGGCCTTGTGGTACGAAATAAAAATCTCAAATTGTAATGCAACTTTGAGTACGTATAATCAAGTCTTCCAAGTGCACCGTCGAGTAACGATATCTGTAAAACGATTCGGTTGTAGTCGAATGGCGCTCATGATGGCGGTCATCCGGATAATTTAGCTGTTATTGGATGGATATGATGGATATAAATTTAAATGCATTTTCCATACTTATTTGGCGATTGGTTCGTAATTCGATTTTACGTCTTTTTGGTAGTTATGTAATCGATGATGCTGTAAAATACGAGACAGATACCTACTTTTGTGAATTCGCTGTACTGGATTCAACTTTTTGTCAGTTGAAGCCAAAATGGACAATGGGAACTGGAAACAAAAATTTGATGTTCATGCATCAAACAAAAAACTTCTCTTCATATGTATACTTCCTTTTTTTAATACAAAATCCACATTCGATACCTTGAAATGTCACGCAAACGTGCAATTTTATTTTTACATTTTCTTTCCTGTTGTTCAATGAAAACAGAACGTAGGTAGGTATGTATGAAAAATGAGAGATAATTGCAATATTTCATGTAAGTACCTACTTACCCGTGATGTTATCAAAGCACTTCTTTATTAAACAAATAGTTTGATGTTGATACAAATATCAGTTAATTATTTCTGATAGATTTTATCCAAGTCCCATTTTGATATATCTGAAGTGAAATCTGCATAAAATTTACATAAAAAAAACTTTCAAGGGAACATTGCAACTAGTCACCTCTGATCGAGCTGAAATTTGGCTCACTTAAAGAACATGTCACTCAGACCTCGCAACCAAATTTGGAGCTGCCGAAGTTAATTTTTCGATTTTTGGTGAATTTTTGAAAATAGCGGAAATAGCCCATTGGCGTATCAATTTTTTACAAATATGGTAAATTTTGAGATAAAATGCTGAAACTCGGTAGATATACTAAAATCGATCTCCCGAGTCGATAGCAATCATTTTTGAAGCGATCTGGAGCCTCCAGCAAAAGTTGACTTTTCTCCAGCATTTTGGAATCGCTCCAGAAAGCGTTGTAATCAACTTCGGCAGCTAAA
>FIZU01052569.1:0-18226 GCA_900064475.1 Pseudococcus longispinus
GTGCCCACTCAAAATTTTGAGCAATTTTAATGCAAAGTGAAAAAAATTACGATTTATTCAATTTTTCAAACTTTGAGCTTTCATAACTTTTCATTGGTTAGAGGTAGAATTTTGGAAAAAATTCCAGCTTGTAGAGCGTGAAAAGTAGATCTTATTCCATGCATCAAACACCTATGTGCTCACTCAAAATTTTGAGTAATTGAAAGAAAACCGATTCCTTGCATTGCAACTGATAAGGTTTTAGCCTGCCAAGCTGATAACATCAAGGTAGAAAACGCAATCCGCATTTAGATCGAAAACCCCTATTGTAAAAATTGTAAAAAATTTTCATAATTATTTAAAAATACGCTTAAATTGGTCAAAAAATCATAAAAATTGTTGAAAATGTTGTCGAAATAGTCAAAAATTTCATGAAAATTAGCACAAATTCTGTACAAATTATTCAATAATCACGAAAATTACTGAAGTAGCCATAAAAATTGGTGAACATTGTAAAAATGAATTCAAATTCATGAAAAATATCGAAAATTCCGAAGAAAATGTTAAAATTTTCACAAACATTTTTTAAAACATGAAATAAAAATCAAAAAATCGTGAAAATCGTAAAAAATGTTTTTTTGTCAAAATTTAAAAAAAACAATAAAAATAATGTAAAAACAGTGCCAAAATTATAATGATTGTCAAAAATCTCGCAAACATTTTTGAAATTGCCATAAAAATGAGTAAAAATATTATAAAAACGGTCCAAGAAATCATTAAAACTGTCGAAAATCTCGTGAAAATCGCTAAAATTTTCATAATAATGATTCGAAAACCAGGGGAAAAATCATAAAATCATGAAATTCGCCGAAAAACTCGTTAAAATTGCTAAAATTTTCATAATATTTTCCACCACTTTTGTTTTATTTTTACAGATTTTTATGCGGAATTTTGTGAATATTGTAACGTTTTGGTCATGTCATTTCTAGCACTTCCACAAAAATTTTCATCATGAAATTTTTGACCTTTTTAACGAAATTGTACGATGTTTCAAAAACATAAAATTTTTCATAAATTAAGTTGGGATTTTATTTCAAGTATCTTTATCAATTTTGAAATTCATGAAAAAAAGTAACTTTGCTGTAAGTTTGAAGAAATTCGGCCTAGAAGTACCAAATATATAAATTTCAAAAATTCAGTGGCGTAGCCAGAATTTTTTCAAGGAGGGGGCCAAGATTTGAGATGAGTGTTGAGGGGGGTCTCAAACTATGCTTGAAAGGTTCAGTGTTCACTTATGGTCTCTCACAGTAGCTTAAACAGACAGTAATTCAAGAGAGGGCGGGGTTTTAATGAGAAAAACATGTGATTTTATGTAAAATCAGATGAAAATATCCATTATTTGTTAAAAATAAATATATATATTGAGCACGAGCAAAGCGAGGGCGAAAATTAGTTGCAAAAAAGACGTTCAAAAGCTAAAATTTATCCATTATTTGATAAAATAAAGGCACATTTTCAGTGCGAGCGAAGCGAGGGCAAAAATTTTTGGGGGAAAAAATTCAAAACCAAAATTTCATGCATTTTTTCAACTTTTTCACCGTCAAGGGGGGCCATAAGGTAGGGGTTAGGTAACAGCCTAAAAATATTATCATTTGATTTTTTGACCATAAAAGGACCAACTTGCCCTTATTAGGTTCGAAATTTCTACTGAAATCCAAATCATCCCTATTTTCTTCGATTATCTACACAGCTCTTTTGATACTCATTTTTAATAATTTCTCATCAGTTGACTAATAATCAAAAAATAACCAATAATATAGGGGGGAGAGGGACTGGAAAATAAAAATTCCTCAATAATAATTTTCCAAATTAAAATGATAATTACAAATTTTTCCAAATTTCTTCAAAAAAAGATAAATTCTTTGGCAAATTTTCCAACTCAGAATGTGATTTCGTCATATTGGTGGTGGATACATCTCTAGTGTTATATGAAATTTCTAAAAAAAAATTATGGTTTTTAATAAGTAAATGATGAAAACTTTTGATAAGTGCATTTTACAGATCGTGAAAACATCATCAGAAAAATTTCACAAAACTGTCTTGAAATTTGTAAGTCCAAGAATTCATCAAGTCCAAAAAAGTCTGACAAAATATCAAAAAGTTACCCTGATTTATAAAATTTTCCAAGTTCAGAAAGTCTAAATTATTTGCTTGACAAAACGTCTAAAAGTCAGCATTATCTCTGAAAATTTTCCAAGTCCAAAAAAATCTAACAAAATGCCTAAAAGTCAATTTTCCAAGTTCAAAAAGTCTAAATTGTTTGTCTGATAAAAAATCTTAAAGTCAGCATTATATCTGAAATTTTCCAAGTTCAAAAAGTCAATGGAAATGCGAAAATTTTTCCAAGTCCAAAAAAGTGTAACAAAATGTCTGTAATGTCATCGTCACGAGATTTCGTCGCGTTTTTCGCAGAATTACCCATAGCAAAAGCATATCTTATGCTAAAAATCGCACGAGAATCATGCCAAAAAAAGTAATGAAAATTTTGTAAAAATCAATGAAACACGTAAAAATATCTCAAATCCCAGCAAAAATGAAAAGATTCTTCAAAAAGTCCAAAAATTTATGGTATAAAAAAAAACCTGTACAAACACAAAATCTGGTAGGACTGGATATTACTTATACTACGAAAAAACGTTGCATGAACATGCCGGCCATTATTTAAAATTAAAAGGGATAAATTTTCTATAAAAAAAATCAGGTCAAAAGATATACATCTCGAAACATGAGAACGGATAGCATTTCGTAAATTTAGCAATTTCTTATAGGTACTATGACTTCTGGCTTAAATTGAAAATTGAAAGGGTTGCAACAGCAAATTTCAACAAGAGAATATTAAAGAAACATTAATTATGCAAATGGATATCAGCCGGATATGTATCTACTTTGAAAACGGAACAAATTTCGTTTTGATCATTTTTTGCCTAATGTCACAAAGGACCATCCAAAGTAACCTTACTTTTTTTCGTAAATTTCCCACTTTAAATGCTGTAAAAGTTGATAAGAATATGGCAATATTGTTACATTTTCAAGATGGCTGTAAAATTTTCGATCATTTCCATAAAATTTCAACAATTTTTACAAAAGTGCCGGTATTAAAATTTTTACGATATTTTAAACAAGACATTTCTAACCATTTTCAACATTTAAAATGATTATGGTGTTTTAAAGACTTTTATAACATCGAAACACTTCTAATCATATTTTTATGTTTTTCCATCTTATTTTGAAGATTTCGTTTTATTTTTTTTTGTATTTCGAAGAGTTTTTTACAATTTCTCATGATGTCAGCAACAATTCAAAACATTTAGACGATTGATTTAATGAAATATTCCTTTATCGAGGAAAAATTGGTATTTCTTCACCTATTCTATACAAAACAAACAAATTCACTTAGGTACGTACTTATCTAAACAATTCGATAATTTTTTTGAATTTTATGAAGTGAAAATGAAACCTAGCAAGCTGCATGCTCATTTCATCAGATATTACGTCTTATTTACGCAAGCGTTGCGGCTTCGGTTTACCATTTTATAAGTTTTCAAAGGTTTGAAAGCATACGTTTTGAAGAAGGCTTTGTAAGAATTCTCATCTTGCGAAATTTGCGATTTTCTAATTTAAAAAGATAATATTATTTTGGGCTTTTTTACGCTTTAACCGGCAAGACGTACAAGGAGATGTAAAATTAAAACGGAAAATTAAAAATAGAAACTATCTACTTCCTTTTCGAACGCCGCCGAACACACTTAACATTGTATAAAAACTTATATAATTAAATTTCCAGCTATCCCATCATGTTTAGGTACTGGCTATGTTAAAGCACAGTTTGTCAAGATTAAAAAATAAAATAAAGTAAAAAAACGCCGATAAAAAAGATTCGATTTTTTACCCCAGTTTGGCTCGATTCGTGTAAAAAAAATTCGACTCAACCTTGAATTAAAAGGGTATACTCTGGTATTTAATATCCCCCGCGGAAATTTGGAATATCGTTTTACGTCTTATTCGTACAATGTGTTTTTTTCGCCGAAAGTAGAGAGGGAAAAGGACCACGTAAAATTGTAACGATATTTTGCCACCGTTTATGAAAAATAATTTACTCGATGGTTTATCCGCATTGCAAACACGAAGGGTGGGTGATTCTTGGCGCCAGAGCTTTCTTCAATGTAAAGAAATCGCACGAAAAAATATTTTCTTTTGCCGAGTACTCGTCGAAACCTCTTAACGAAATTTTATCCCGAATGCTCGGCGTAATAAACATAATCGTAACATTTTATCCGAAATGTAAAATTATTTTCGACGAAAATTTAACCAACCGTTTGGGTGAAATTCAATATCTGACCATGAAAAGGAAACTAGGAATATTTTAAAAATTACATACGTGATTCGTACACCGTACCTGGTTCGATTCGGTTGGAACGAATAACGTTGAAATTTTTTTCTAAAAAGAAACATCGTCGATTCAGCTTTAAAGACTCATAAGAGAGCAACATATGTAAGTTTGAACGTTTTAATAAAAAATTTTCCACCTCACATGGCTTTTTATAGCCTTGAACTTATAAGTAAGAATTTCAAAGAGGCAGTTACGTAAATTCGTATCTCAAACGGAGCATGGGAACGATAAAAGCGAAAACCGAAACCCTAATTCGATGGTTTTAAAAGCATTTTTAATAAACCGACCAAATTTTCAATCAGCTTCGACAGATAATTAAATTTCGCATGGTATACGGTTTGTTTAATTCTTTTCGCAGGCCAGAAAATAACCTTATAGTCGAGCATCGAGCGAAGAGCGATTCTAAAATGTCGCGATTTTACGTGTGCAAATTTATTATGCAACGAAGATTTACTTTGGTATAGTTGAAAATTCGTATATTTATCGCGAGTTTTAACCCGCAGACGTAATTATAAATGGGGGTATCTGCGATACCGTATTCTTAAGTTTATAATCTATTAATCTTTTCGATATCGTAGATAACTTTTTGCCAGCCGAGATTTCCATCCTTTCTCGCGATGACCGCCACCGCGGCCGCGTTTCCAACTTCTGCGGTCGAAACCGAGCTATGAGATTAATTCATGCGTCTTAATTTACAGACTATGACAAACTGAAACTGGTAGGAGGTAATTTTCAACTTTGTCTAGTGTAAATAACCCAAATAAGAAGAAACTTTCAAACGGACTTGATGCTCTTTAATTACACAACCCTCGAGAAACGTTTAAGTTTTTTCAAACGTCTGCCAGCAGAGTCTCGTTCACAATGAGTTTATACTTACGTACATTTCAAATGTCTCTTTCTCTCTTTCGTGCGACAGTGTAATATTTTTCGTGTCGCGCGAGTCGTCCTTTCGCAATAAGTTTTACGTGAAGAATACTTAAGGGATCGTGACTCTTGAGATGGTACGTTTGTATGTTTTAAAAAAAGATGGAATATTTTACTTTGAGCCAAAATTTAAAAAAATTGCTTCTTTGAACTTTAAAGTAAGTACATTACAATTAAAAACATGGTATTTTATGAACATTTTCTCACCTTTTTTTTTGCAGAGAAGGGAGCAGGGCAACTAAAAGTACAATTTTGGAAATTTTTACCAGAAATTGAAAGTCAAAATTTTCCAATTTTGCGAAAAATTGAAAACGAAAATTTGTTTTTTTCATTTTTATTTTTAATTGAAATTCAAAACCTGTTTTTTGAGCTACAATTTGAAAATATTCAAAAATTTCAATAAAAAATTAGAGATAATTTCACGAGCAATTTTTCATAAATTTTTTGTTGTGGAGGGGATCGAGGTCAGAAGCGAAGCCAGAATTTCTTCAAGGAGGAGGCCAAGATTCAAGATGAGTGAAGAGGGGGGAGTTATAGAAATACGTATGAAAGGTTCGAAGTGCATTCCTGGGGTCTCACAGTAAACATCCAATGAAAAGAAAGGGTGTTATGAGCAAAAATTGCGATTTTCTGAAAATAAAAGATATTTATCGAATCCGCCGAGCGAAGTGAGTGGAAAAATTTTTGTAAAAAAAAGACGTTCAAGACGTGAAATTTCATTAATTTTTTCAACATTTCAAGGGTCATGGGAGCCCATGCCCATCTTGCTCTCTGACTACGTCACCGATCAAGACGGACAAAAAGGAGCATTTTGAGAATTTATTTTTTCAATCGTAAGCCAAAAATTTTGAAAAAAATTGAAAACTAAAACTTGAAATTACTTTTGTTTTTAAGTATTTTCTATGTATTTTATTGATTTTTGCTCAAAATGAATCTGTAGTGATGACCTTTTTTTAATACACTATTTTGGTCAGAAAATTCACGTTTATGGGAAATTTAGCCCAAATAGGAAGTCAATGGTTTCGAAAATGAAAAAAAAAAACATAAATATGAATTTTCTGGTCAAACTAAGAATCCTACGAAAAAATGTTAAGAATCAAAATTGTAGAGCTCAAAATTCTCTTGCTGCTAAAAATGATGAGTTTTTTCTAGGAGGCTTAGTTTTCGAAATTTTGGCAGTCAAAGTCATTTTTAAAACAATCGACCTATTATGTGAGGTATTTTTTATGTACGAATATGTATCAGAAATACAACCTGCAACGTTTTTGTTTTTTCATTTTTTAAAGAAATTTTTCCTCCAAATAATGAAATTCTTCAGCGGAAAAGGTCATGGAGGCCAGAGTCAGTACGAGATGAAGGATATCAACCCCCCATTTTTTGTTCGAAAAATTTGGTAAAATTTTGGAAAAGAGAAATCTTAATGAGTGGAGCAAAAATTTGATAATTTGACAATTTTTTCAAAAGTTCCAAATTTCTAATTCAACGGCAGTGTTCTCATATTTCAGTCTTCTTGTTGCATTTCATTACCTTGAATATAATTTTAGTGTTGTTTTCGTCATCACGAGGTGTTCAAAAATTGGTCAGTTGTTTCGTGTACAACATGATTTTTCAAAAAAATTTCTCTCTCGCTTCGATTTATAATTCCTAAACCATACTTTTCCATTTTTATGGAAATATACCTAAATTTTGAAAGATTCTTTCAAAAATTATGTTTGAACGAATAAAACGTTGAAAAAAATGATGAGATTTCCACGTTTTAATTCGTTTTTGTTCAAAAATTAAATTTTTTTCCTTTGATAAAATAATCAATATTTTTTCCCTTCAAAAATCGTGTCTTACGAAAAGAGGGGGGAGGGGGAGGTAAACATCAAAATGTCGATTGAATCAAATAAGAAGAAAATTTAAAAATTTGGAAAAAGAGCACATGTTTTTCGTAAGTTTTGATGACTTTTTTCTAAAAAAGCATCAAAACTATCAAAATTTTCTGAAAAAGCATCAACATTTGAAAATTTTCCATATGAAAAAATATGTCATCCCCTATCATTAAATTGATTCTGAAAATGGGACCATATAGAAATTGAGGCCTCTTTTAGCTGATTTTCGAGTATCGAATAATTTTCCAAGTATATTGTAATAATTGTACAGAACTGAGTCAAAATTTTCCAATTTTGTGAGAAATTAAGTCTGTTTTGGCCGGGTATTGATTTTTCTACATTTCAAGTTTGACTTTTAGTTTAAATCTAAAACTTTTTTTCTGGTGTACAGATTGAAAATGTTCAAAAATTTAGAAAAATTTAGAGATTTTTTTATACATTTTAGCAGGGGAGGGGAAACGGCAGGAGAAATATAATTTTGCACATTTTTTATTCCATTCGAAAGCAAAAATTAAAAATAATCGAAAATAAAATCTTGAAATAAATTTTGATTTTCAGATTTTGATTTTTTTCCATTTTATCTTTTTTTTTTCTTTAAATTTCAGTTCAAGAATTTTCCAAAATTTTAAAAGAAAGTTGAGAATTTTCAATTTATGGTTTTGCAAGGGCATTTTTCACACACCTTCAAAAAAAAGAACGAGGGGCATGAGAAGTAGCATTTCGTAAATTTTTACAAGAAAATTGTGTTGAATCAAAAGTCAAAATTATGAAAAAAATCGAAAACTAAAAGTTGAAATTAATGATTTCTGTTCTTAGTTTTAATTTTTTTGCGTTTTCAAATCAAATCCAAAGCCACTTTCTGATCTACAGATTGAAAGTTTTCAAAAATTTCCAAAATTTTTTTTTAAATTTCATAAAAGTAACTTTTAAAACATTTTTGGTACGACGAGAGACTCGAGGGAGAGCAGGAAAAGTAGGTGCCACTTTGTAACATTTTTTGAGAAAATTGTATCCTTTGATAATTATTTACAATTTTATCAAATAATTTTCAATTTTTTTTTTCGAAAAATACTGATTTTTATCACCATTTCAATATCAATTCAATGTTTAAATTTCAACTAAAAAATTATTCTTTTTGAGAATTTTTAGAAATGCAATAAAAAAAAGAGATATTTGCAGTCATTATCTACTCAAACCTGCAAAAATAAGACATTTAATAAGATTAAACTCTATCGACTTGAGTTTTTACTATCCCATTCTCTCTTATCATTTCAATACCCCCCTCCCCAGACAACCACTTGAATAATCTCGTATATTCAATCCTGGAAATTTCATTCGCATCTCATCCGTTTACGTAAATTGTAGCACAAATGCTTGAAGGGTCACACACAACTGCACCATTTAATATAATTCTGCCAAACCGTAATGTTTTTCAATCAAGAAACTTTTTTCAACGCATAGGATCGAGAATCCACGAAGGATGAGCCAGTTTGGGAAACATTTCGAAAAAATGTTCTCATACCGTTAGTCCACGATTAATTTTCAAAATTAACGAACATCAAACGAATATATTGAAACGATGAAAAACGGACGAGGAAAGCACTATCCAAATGAATTCAGTCGGTTTAAAAAAAATTCTACTTTAATGGCATATTTTTACCATTTTTTTTATCGAGTTTGCGAGTTGAAAAAATCTTGAGGAAAACTTCATTTGAAGTTTTTTTTCCTTTTTTTCACAGATATATATACGAAGCTACCTTATCTGAGAATAACGGTTTTTTATGAATTTAAAGGGAAAAAGAACGCTTGAGGCGGCGTAGCCGCAATACAAACACGAGAACGACGTAAGAAAGTTTTTTTTTTTCGTAAGCCAATTTTTTTTTTGAATTTTAAAACTTGCCAACTTAACAGGCCGAGGGTTTTCCGTTTGCTCGGCTTTTAAACAAAATACATATTTTATTCAATTCTTTAGGCAAACAAATAGGCATAAAGACATAGTTACTTATCCCATATGAAGTATTGAGGCTTTCGGCTTAGAGGAAAAAAAGTAATAACTTTTGAGTATTGATAAGATAAAAAGTCTACGTTGCAGCAAGTTTTATACTTATACGATGGTCATTAAAAGAAAAAAGCAACGAAAATCTGGCCAAATTGGAAACTAGAATTTCGTTGTTTATTCCTCGGCGAAATTTGTTATCCTCTTAGAGTGCGGAGGGATTAACTAGCTTAGTAAGCTTTTAAAAGAAAGCAACCCTTTTTCAAAAACACCATAATTTTTCGCAGCCAGCGAAAAAGTAAAAGTAATTTTCTAATTATAACCTCTCGCTTGGAAGGCGAAAAAATTGCAGGTATTTAATTAAGCGGCCGGCATGTTGAAATTCGCCGATAATTACTACAAGTATATTAAGAATTAACCTCGTAACATAATAGCACTCGATTTAATTTTTAATTCGAGCAATGAGCTTATAAAAAAAAATTAAAATATCGCGTAAGGATCGTTTCCTACACAATGAACGAACCTCCGTTGCAAAAACTTTTACATGAAATAAGCTGGTGGAATTCGTAGATTCGGTAACTTTCTTCATTAAAACTTTACAGCTAATATTTTGGCAGGGTAAAAAAAATTTCAAGAAGATCGCGATTACCAAAGTAACAGTTGTTTCTACGTCATGGCCATGAAGAAGAAGAAAAAAAGTGTACAGCTTGTTGCAACGAGGAAAAGAATTTCCTTCATTTTGTCTCGATTAATGAGTTCGATAAGAAAAACTTTTTTTCTTTCGTTTAATTTCACCAACATATAGAGAAATTTATAACAGGCGAAATTTCGCGTTTAAATTTATTTACCAAGCTTTTACTTAATTGCGCGAAAAACGAGATTAATTTGGCCCCCAAGTTTGCCTTTTGACTGTGCACTACGTATATTTTAAACGAATAAAATCGTAAGCAATTTATGTTATCTTGTTGACGAAAAGGCGGTGTGTGTTTGTCGACTATTCTCCATTCTACGATGTCGCCCTTATATACGAGTATACGCTGGATTAGATTTGGCCTGTTCTAGAGAGTCTATTTAGTGCGCCAGCGGATATAGCTTTTATGAAGGTAAATGAACTTCATCGTTTAAAATGTACGTACTATTATAGATAAGTTTTCAAACACAATAACATTAAACGTTCGTATAATGAATTATTTTCGCGCCGACAACAAAATTAATCGTTTAATTTAAATGTCGGCTTTTGGAATCAATCTTTGTTATGCGTGCAGTATATGCCTTATTTCAACGCATGGACCAGGCCAGATTGATAAATCGACGGAGAAAAAATATACGAGATGGTGAATTTTTTTCACCGTTCAATACAAAAAGCTTGCAAAAAAATTCCATTTTGATTGTTCTACTTACATCAAGATAGATTACCATGATTGCTTGATAGAAAAAACTGGTACAATTTGTTCAACTATAGGTTCGAAAGGCAAATCCGAAATGATTATGGAAAGATTATACCCCTCTTCATACCATCGGGTCAAAAAATGAGAAATATTCGTTTTTAATATGCTTGAAAAACTAATGCACCGATTTGAGATACTTCGTGGCTTGAGTGATTTCTTTGCAGTCAGATTTAGAACCGAAAGAGGTACGTGTAGAGCATGGGAAGCGAGTGAGGTAAAAATGAGCCAAATCATGAAAATAAGTCTGAATTGGTATGCAGCACCCTCGAGAATGTAGTACTCAACATATCACACGACTTTTTATACATTTTCAGATTTGACCCACATTTTTGAGGGGGAGGATGCAAGAAGCTTTCAAGTAATCGGATCGAAAAATTAAGCTCATAATCGTGTTCGGCATCCTCGAAAACATACCATTTGATATATCACATACCTCCTATTTTTTTCAGATTTTCGTCAAAATTTGAAGGGCTGGTACTCTTTCCCCTACCAAAGTGACGATTTCGAAAATTACTCATTTCAAAAATACTTGAAGCTATTTCTATGTTATTTATTGAATAATTTCAAGACGTAGTTCAGACTTAAAGTTCCCTTTTTAAAGTTGAACTTTTGATCGAGAAGTTCAACTTTCAAGTTTTTGAAAATTAGTGAAATAACTGAAATTTTTCTAATGGAAATGCAACTTTTTTACAAATTATGAAATCTGTTGTTCCTGAGGTATAAAATCGTTTTAATGAGCTGATTTTGACTGCCTGATATCACAAGAATAGACTTAACACCCCCCCCCAATCTGCTTGAGAGCAACTAATACAAATTGGTTGGATAATTAGGTATTACTTGGTGAAAAAATTCCGAGTTGAATCGAAATTCGCCTTTTTCTGGTTGAAAATGATAAAATCGACACAAGAGATGACTCATGCTCTATTCATCAACACGATTGTAAAAATTATTGAATCATTCACGAACGATTGAATCCATTTTCGAATGATGAATCTTTTTCTTCAATCAGTCTGATTTGAACTGATTGTTGAAGAATTAGGCGGATCGAATCAATTTTTCAGCAAATTGATAACATTTTCTTCCTCGAAAATCATTTTCGAAGTTGGTTCGAAAAAATTGATTTCTTTCGTCAACGATTCGTTCAAAAAATTGATTTTATTCTTAAATGGTTCGTTCGAAAAAATTGATTTTGTTTGGGACCCATTGGTTCAGAAAATTGATTTCGTTCCCGAACGAATTATTCGATCATTCGTGAACGATTTGTTTTAAAATTTTTATTTCGTTCTTAAGTGATTCGTTCGAAAAAACTGATTTTGTGTGTGAAAAATTTGTTCAAAAAATTAATTTCGTTCGCCAACGATTTGTTTAAAAAATTTGGTTTCGTTCGTGAACGATTCGTTCGAAAAAAATGATTTCGTTCGCGAATGACTTGTTCGAATAACTTGATTTCGTTCGCGAACGATTCGTTCGAAAAATCGGTTTCGTTTCCGAATGAATCATTCTATCATTCACGAATGATTTGTTTAAAAATCTTGATTTCGTTCTCAAGTGATTCTTTCTTCCGAAAAAATTGATTTTGTTTGTGAAAAATTTGTTCAAAAAATTAATTTTGTTCGCGAACGATTTGTTCAAAAAACTTGATTTTATTTTTGAACGATTTGTTTGAAAAAATTGGTTTAGTTCGCGAACGATTCATTCAAAAAATTGATTTTTTTGCGAACATTTATTCAACCATTGGCGAACGATTTCTTTAAAAAACTTGATTTCGTTCGTGAACGATTTGTTCAAAATATTGATTTCGTTCGCGAACGATTTATTCGAATAACTTGATTTCGTTCATGAACGATTCGTTCAAAAAATCAATTTCGTTTCCAAATGAATCATTCGTGAACGATTTGTTTGAAAAAATTGGTTTCGTTCGCGAACGATTCATTCAAAAAATTGATTTTTTGCGAGCATTTATTCAACCCACTGACGAACGATTTGTTTAAAAAACTTGATTTCGTTTGCGAACCATTTGTTCAAATAACTTGATTTCGTTCGCGAACGATTTGTTCAAAAAATTGATTTCGTTCCGTTCGCAAACGATTTGTTCAAAAAACTTGATTTCGTTCACGAACGATTTGTTCAAAAAATTGATTTCGTTCGCGAACGATTCATTCAAAAAATTGATTTTTTTGCGAACATTTATTCAACCACTGACGAACGATTTGTTTAAAAAATTTGATTTCGTTTGCGAACGATTTGTTCAAATAACTTGATTTTGTTCGCGAACTATTTGTTCAAAAAACTTGATTTCGTTCACGAACGATTTGTTAAAAAAACTTGATTTCGTTCACGAACGATTTGTTCAAAAAATTGATTTTTTTGCGAACATTTATTCAACCATTGGTGAACGATTTGTTCAAAAAATTGATTGCGTTCCGTTCGCAAACGATTTGTTCAAAAAACTTGATTTCGTTCACGAACGATTTGTTCAAAAAATATTTGTTCAAAAAATTGATTTCGTTCGCGAACGATTCATTCAAAAAATTGATTTTTTTGCGAACATTTATTCAACCACTGACGAACGATTTCTTTAAAAAATTTGATTTCGTTTGCGAACGATTTGTTCAAATAACTTGATTTCGTTCGCGAACTATTTGTTCAAAAAACTTGATTTCGTTCACGAACGATTTGTTAAAAAAACTTGATTTCGTTAGAACGATTTGTTCAAAAAATTGATTTTTTTGCGAACATTTATTCAACCATTGGTGAACGATTTGTTCAAATAACTTGATTTTGTTCATGAACGATTCGTTCAAAAAATTGATTTTGTTCGTGAAGAATTTTTTCAAAAATTGATTTCATCCCCGAGAGAATCGTTCGATCGTTCGCGAAGGATTTGTTCAAAAACCTTGATTTCGTTCGTGAACCATTCGTTCGAAAAAATTGATTTCGTTCGCGAATGATTTTTTTGGTCATTCCCAAACGATTTGTTATAAAAATATGATGTTTTTTTCATTCGCGAACGATTCGGTTGAAAATTCAAAATTTGGCGAACAATAATGCCCTTTACAGTACAAATTATTAAAAAATATTCTTTATGCAAATTTTTCACCATTTGATGATCCTGAATTATAATCAGTGTTGCCATTGCTTGCACACGCAGCACGTAATTTACATCCCACCGGTACGTTATCGTTAATATAATGAACCAGCGATATCCGGAGAGTAGTAAACCATAACATATAATTTTTTCCAAATCTTCATCTTTACCTCGAGACGTACTCCGTTTATACGTAAATAATTACGCGTAGAATACTCTCAAACCTCGTATCAATTGCCCACTCAAAACGTCGGCCATTTTTTTTTATTCGATACTGTACGCAATTAGAAAAATTATTCGAAAATTTAATTCGTTATTTTTGGAGCGTTGTTATGATATTAAAATTACCTTGAGAATTACCCCGAATACCTATGTATACTGGCAATCGTAACAACAACAACTCGATTCGATATACTTTAACCCACACTGAACAATATTATCAATTATCACTATCAATAGGTTACAGATACTGAGAAACTATTTAAAAGGATACGTCGAATTGGTACTGATGATTACCAAAAAAAAAAAAAAACCAACGATTGCCAACATATACTTAGACCTTCAACTTGTGTACATAAAATTACAGGTTAATACATTTAAATATCGATCAACTTATGATTGAAAATAACCGCAATACAAGCGATACTGGAAAATAAAAATGAAAATATCTCGAACCATAAGACCAATACGATGCGAACCTCTACACAGGGAAGTTTTTTCAACAACATCGAAAGATCACACGACGAAGAGTGAATTAATCATTCGACGATGACGTGAATAAAGTATCCGCGAATAAAGATGCCACGCTGTCGTCGTATCTCGTCTTTTCGCACTCTACCGTTCGTGTATATGTGAAAAGAAACACATCGCGAGTTATTTTCTCGAGTCTTATTTTTTCGTTCAATTACTGTTATTAACGTTGATCCATAGAGCTATTCATTCGCCAGCTCCATAGATTTTTAAACCCCATCGATAACTAATTTTCACGTTTTAGGGAAAAACCACTCCACGTACCGCGAAACGAGAATAGGGGGGGGGGGACGTACAACGGTATAAAATTGGCTTGGAACATGTGTCAAAAAAAGCTGTCTAAACTTTGAATCATGGTAGTTTAGCAAAACTACCAGGTAAATTTACATTTGACGTTTTATGCAAAGGTACCTACAACTTTTTCAGCGCACGTTCGGTATGTGCGAAAAATCGACGAATAGACACGTGATGTAATGAAAAATAACAAAAAAAAAGTTTCTCGCAGAGAAAAAAAAATTCAATACTGAGGCGAAATTTAACAATCTCTGGAATACTAATGTATCTCGATAAAAAAAAAACAAAATGCTTGGCTGTTTATTCAGCTTTTTGATTAGGATTACATATTCGGTCATTTATCTTCCGTCAATATTCGCTTTTTTTCCATTTTGATTTATTTGCTTTCTATACGTCGACGAGGGAGGAATAAAAACGTACAACAAATTAATGTTTAGACAAAAAAAATTGAATCGCGTAGATTTGTAACTTGGCGTATTATTTTAACGCGCTTATAAAAAGCTGTGCGGTTTTTTTTTCACTGCGGGCAAAGATCGTAATACTCGACGAAACGGCGGATTTTAATTATTGTCGATTTTCGAATATGGGTTTTGAAATAATGCCAGATTTTCTCCCTCATCCGAACCGAAATCACTTTTTCCAATCGACGATTTATTTGTAATTTATGATAACGCGGCGGAAAAAAAAAAGATACTAGAATTGTTGGGAAATTTTTCTTCGCCCTGCCCTCGGATCTCAATTGCGTCGTAACCCTAACATCTTTTTTAACGACACTTTCGCATTTGTAATGGTCATTTTTATGTGGGCATTTTTCAACGGATTATTTCGCTTTCGCTAAATTTACGTGTAAATGGTGAATTAATGATAGGTATTTCCATATACACGTTACCCAAACAAACGAGAGCAATTTTCAATGAAAAATAATCACCGATCGCCTATATCGCAGTTGGGTAAATGCTCGATTATTTATGCCTCTATCGTTTAGACCGTCGAACGTGCAATTTTAAACGAGAGAGAAATTTTCTCCTAATTTGGATACGTCGGTCGCTCGTTTGGCAGCGTCTCATTGCTGGGGTGGAAAAAAAATAGATAAAAAAGTTCGCTTACAGATTTTTAACCGAATTTTATTTATTTGCACGTCCGACTTTTATGGGCGAAGATTTTTTGATACTTTACCAACAGAAAATTCATTTAGATGGTGAAAATTTTTTACAGAGGAAATGACTATGGCCAAAAAATTGAAAAAGACGAATAAACTTTTAGAAAGGGGAAGTTGCTGAATTTTAAGAATTTATGTTACGGCTACGATGAGAAATGTTGAAGAAGAATTTTGTTCCAAAAGCGTACGATAGAAAATTATTGATTAGGTGCTAAAAAAAAAATTGCTTCAATGTACCAGCTATGATTTAAAAAATTGATAGACAATTTTTTCAAAGGAAAGTATATACTCGTAGGTAAAATAATAAGCTAAAAGTATTGTGACATTTTGAGCTTTTTCTCTTTTCCTATTGCATACTTATACAGAAACACATTCATTTTATAAATTTCGTTTTGTTTTTAGAATCAATAAAAAGGATTACAATTGGACGAACCCCATAAAATTCACTCAATTCCATGAAGTACATTATGAGTTATGATATAAAATTAATAAAATTTGACAATGTGAAAAAAAATGTATATGAGAACTAAAGTGCTGAATGTTTGAGGAGAAAGATTGAAAGTGAAAAACTTGAAAAATTATGTATTTTCATAAAATTGGTCAAAAATCACAGGATTGAATTTCGTAAAGAAATTAGTGAAAAAAAGAATTTAAAAAAATTATAAACTGTTCGAAATGAAAAACAAGATCATTTTTCAATTTCTTTTGTAGCTTTTGCTCATTTTGTTGAAAAGATGAGATTCTCAATTTTTTAGAAATTTGAATCCTATAAGAAAAAATTTATTAGGTACAGAATTAAACTATTCTACAAGTAGGATAAAGTTCATTAAAAAAATTAAAAACTTCAAATTCGAAGATCAAAATAGATTTTAAACATTAAATAAAGTAAAATTTAACAAGTTTCATTTGAAGTTTTTTTTTATCAGCAAATTATGAATTGTGGAAAATGAATGAAATAAGCATCGAAACTGAATCTTTCCATAAAAAAGTATCTTACTAACCATTTTTTATATTTAGAGTAACCAGAAATCAATCAACCAAACGTCAATTTTCATGAATTTAGACATGGGCATGTTTAATGAGGATGGTAGGGGAAGAGGGGGTGAGAAACATTAAAACTTTGTAACCATATGGATGATTTTTTGGACTTGGAAAATTTCAGATTGTAAAAGTATAGTTTAAACATTGCGAAAATCCTTAAAATTTTCATAATAATTTCAAGTATGATTTGATTATACCATTTCGATCGAAAAATCACGAAAATTTCGGAAAATTCAGTTGAAATGGTCAAAAATTTTATAATAAAAATCAGTACAAATATTGTAAAAATTGTTCAAAGTATGGTAAAATTGCTTGAAATTGTCGTGAAATTTGGTGGGCTGCAAAATTATTAAAAATGTTAAAAATTTTATAAGAAATCTTTAAATTTTTATAAAAATCATTTAAAATATGGAATAAGTTGGGTATAAAAATTTATTAAATTCGTCAAAAATGTTGCTAAAATAGTTAATAATCTGTAAAAATAATGTAAAAAAGTCCTTGGAAATTTCGTAAAAATGTTGAAATTGTAATAAAATTAGTAAAAATATCATACAAATGGTCCAAAAATTACGACAACCTTCCAAAATTTCGTGAGAATTCTTTAAAATGTCATTAACACTTCGTAAAAATGGACAAAAAATCATGAAAATTGTAAAAATTGAAAAAAAAAATTAAAACGTGAAAAAAATTATCAAAAAAACATGAAAGCTGTCAAAAATGTTATAATTGTCAAAATTTTTACAAAAATCCTAAAAATGGTCAAAAACATCATGAACACTGTCGACAGTCTCGTAATAACTGCTCAATTTTTCATTTTTTCATAAATTTTCACACCTTTTTTTTTTACCATTTTTTTCATTATTTTTACTGATTTTAATGAAAATTTGTGAATTTTGTAACGAATTCTAATTTCGCGGTAGATGCCTTTAAAACTTAAGTTGGGAAGCACTTAAACGATTTTTAGGAATATTTTCACAATTTTTACAAATTTTTCGGTATTTTGTACGATTTTTTTGACCTCTTTGACGAAGTTTTTTCTGATTTATACGTAAATTTAAGAAATTTTAATGGAATTCTTGACAGTTTCCATGATTATTTGACTGTTTGTACGATATTTTAAATGATTTCTATGAAAATTTCAATAATTTCAACGACTCCTCATTAGGGTGGTCCTTATTTTGCGACTTTCGATTTTTTTTCGGGACGCCCCCTAGTTTGGTGCC
>FIZU01052574.1:0-18243 GCA_900064475.1 Pseudococcus longispinus
ATTAACCCGTTTGTGCTCAGCCATGGCCCAGAAGTGAGGTGGCCCACTTGTTATGGAGAAATAACCCGTCTGTTGGCCCAGATGTTGGGAAACGCATAACTATATATATATAAAGAAATACAAAAATGCGAAAATCATACCAGGGGTCTTATTTGGTCATGAAACGTCGAGAAATTTTACTCCCGCACCCAGGTCCCGTTGTCGGGTCAAATTTAATAGCTGATTTTTCGATTCTCGAAAATCAGCTAAAAAGGGTATCTCAACATGAGAAAATTTACCCCTGAACTTCAGTATGAAAAATTGAATTTTATTGAGGAAAAGTTCCAAAACATGTGAGTATTTGAAAGGGAGCGGGGGGGGGGGGGATTTTAGGAACGTTGATGAAAAGCTCATCGTAAGTACAACATTGAAAAGACTGAGTAAAAATTACGAGTCTGAGAAATTACTCTGTGGTGCTCCATTCCGTTTCTCTGAAGAATCTTCGAATTATTCACCATTTATTGATTTTCAGTATAAAATATGTCAGTCCGGTCACTTTTTATGTTTTTCAGAAAAAAATGCTGAAAACTCAAAAATTTGAAAATTTTATAAAATATCGAGCTTTTAATAATTTATTAGAATTCTGAAAATTTTCAACATTTTTGAAATTAATTTTTTTTCTGATCTAAGCAACAAAAAATTCCTGGAATTAAAATAAGTATTTTTCAAGTTTATAAAAAAATATGTATCAAGTAGTATCTTTTAACAAAGAAGTCTTCTAATGAGTTTCTTCTCACTGAAATATTCATCAAAACGAGCTAACTGACGAGATGGCTAAAATGTCTCTAATCTTTTCCCCAATTCCAAAAATCCCTATTTCGTATTTCTATTTTCGACCTGAAAAGTTTTAAAAATTTTCAGACTACGAAATTTGAAATTTTTTAACGTTTTGGAAAATTGAAAAAATCACATTAAACCTAAATATTTGTATACAAATTTCAAAAGTGAAAAATAAATTTTGATGTCTTTATATGGGATTTTTTTCATCACCAAGCTCTTTCAACAACTTCTTTTTATGATTTTCAATTTTCCAAGGAAATGATCGATAAGTGTACCAAGTTCTTCTTTTGGAGATATAAACTTTGAAATAAAGTAAGTACTCGTACGTTCATTTTTTTGGAATGGGAGAAAAAGGAAGGGAAGTGGATTTTGTACATATGTTGAATTTTGTCAAAGTTTCCAAAGCGAAACAAAGTTTTATCGAAAAATAGACTAATGTAGTCTTGTGGTGGAAAAATAATTGGTGATTTTATTATTTGTTTTGCACTGATCACGAAAAAAAAAAATATGAAAAAAATTCCATCACGACAGGTTTTTTATCAAAACAATTTTTTTTTGAGAAAATTTACCCATTTCTCATCATTTTGAACTCGAAAAATAGATTTTTTGGGTGAATCAAGGGTCCTACAAAAAAAAAATGAATAGAAACAAAATTGTAGAGCATAAAATTATCTTTCTCTTTTAAATTAATAGTTTTATCCCAGAGGGCTTATTTTTTGAGATATTTACGATGATGAAAAAACCTAATTTTTCAACTTTCGATAAAAATATCTCGAAAAGTAACCCCTCCAGGAAAAATCTGTTGGCCCGATAGAGAAAGGAAATTTCACGCCCTACAATTTTGTTTCCATTAATTTTTTTAAAACGACCCCTAGTTCACCCAAAAAATCGATTTTTCAAGTCAAAAATTAAAACAGACTTGGGTTTTGAAATTTCTGTACTGTACCGAAATTATTTTTACATCAAAAGGTGATTCAGATACACCTCTTTACTCTGATTTCAAAAATGGCATCAGTTTTTCTTCATCGTCTATCGTTATTTCATAAATCTCAATTTTTTAGAGAAAAAAATTCAGTATTTTCAATGTTAATTATCGACTTGAAAAATGGATTTTTTGGGTAAACTAGAGGTCGTACGGAAAAAATGAATAGAGATAAAATAATGGGGCGTGAAATTTCGTTTTTCTAACGGATGATTGGTTTTTTCCTGGGGGACGTTTTCGATATATTTTTACCGAATTTTGATTTTTCATTGTTGATATCTCAAAAAATAAGCCCCCAAGGAAAAATCATATTCATCATTAGAAAAAGCGAATTTTTTGCTCCACAATTTTGTATCAATTCATTTTTTCGTAGGACTGTTAGTTCGCTCAAAAAACGAATTTTTAGTTCAAAAATGATGAAAAATAAACAAAATTTCAAAAACGATTATTTTGTGAAGAAACGTGACGCAATGAAAGAAAACAGACTCCATATTTGAAATTAGTGCAAAATTTTAGTTTCAAAATCAATGCAACATTTGAGGTAGTTGAAAAATAACGGGTAACTATCCCGAATTTGAAAAAAAAATACCATTTTGGAGAAAATGCAAATGAAAACAATTCTTGGACAAGGTGAAAATTTCTGATGAAAAAGAAAAATGTTCAAAGTTTCGAAGATCACAACATTTAATTCTAAAATTCTGATTTAAAAAAGTCAAATTGACAAAGAATTATGAAATGTGATTAAATTTCAATAAGGTGATTGCAAAATCTAAATTTTAGATCAAAAAAATTTTGTGACCGTTTGTAATTCGGAAAATATGGTTAGTTAATAAGCTCGTTATCTCGTTGAAATTAAGTGAAAAAATATTATCCGGCGTTTGAAAAGTTTCATTTGCGTGAAAACTTTACCATACGTACCTAACCTACGAGTCAAGTACCTAATAAAGACGAAAGCTGGGGGAAAAAGTACGTACGTACAAATTTCAACGAATTTCATTCGACGCTTAATTGAATCACCTCGTAGTGAATTTTTTCCACTCGGTTGACAATTTGATCTTTAATCTAATAAGCATTTGGCATCTGTAACGTACTCGAAACGTGGTTTTTCTTTATTTTGCTGACAAGTATTTAAGTTAATTTACTTAGACGTGACATTTAAACAAGCTATGGTTTAATTTTTCGTATCATTCGTACAAAAAAAGAGTTTCAATTTGCGGAATGTCGATTTAGGGGTTTTTTGTTGTACGAAAAACGTTTCGACAAAGTAGTCTTATTAAGCTTGTATATTTTTTTCTCTTCTTATTCTTAATAAAAAACCAGCCAAGTAAATTTTGCATTCTACAACGAACACAAAGCAGAAAGCGAGATAATAAAATAATTATACTTTTTTGTTCGTTTATAGAAGAATAGCCGAGGACTAGTGTTATTCAACTTGGTGAAAATGAATTTACTTCGTTTCACTTAATTAAATCTTAATTAAAGGAAGAAACTGTACACCAACTTCCTGCGACTTTAAAACAAACTTTTTCTAATGACTTGGTTCAGCTAATTTTTAGATACGAGTGTCGATGCTACGTACATTTTCGCGTATTCTACCCCCGGTACAATTTAGCCTTCGCGTCGCGTTTATAAATGGCAACTTAAGTTAATAATTTTCGTCATCGGCGAGAGTCCATGGTTTACTCGAGGATGTAATACTTTTCACGAGCGATGTGAAGGAAAGAAAAAAAATTTGATGAATCTTTATAATTTAATGTTAAATATCCATTCATCTTTTCAGATTATTAGGTATTATTATTTTTTTAAACAACGTAGAAACGATAATCCTGATTTATTAGCAATTTCGCGAGTGCAAATTTTAAAATAACTCGGAGTAACGAGCATCAAGGAAGCGGAATTGTTCACAAGTTATGAAATATGGGCCATATTTTACGACACACTCCGGAATGCATCAAAATTCGTAACTTTAAACTTTACGTATGGGGTTTGCCTCCTTTTGCCAGAAAGTGTATAAAACGCAACAGAAAGAAGTGTCTTAGGGTACGAAGGACCCATTCCTTAGTCTCGTATTTCATATGCTTTGCAAAATGAATCATAAGTAGTTCGAACTTTGTAGGAGTCGTTTTAAAGCAATTATGCTACTTTTCATTTTTCAAATGGTTCTAGCGCCTTCAATTTTAGAGTTGGACAAAATATGCACATAATCAATTTTGTAGAATAAAAATAGTACTATCAAAAAGATGATTTACAAATTTTTCCTAACTCTTAAGTTGAAGGAGATATACAGCCTACAAATTTTCAAATCATCGTAGCTCCTTCAATTCTACAGTTTGACAAAATATGAATATCACTCATTTTGTAAAGCTAGAAGAGTTCTATAAAAACGTTTCAAACAAATTTTATCTATCTATAATATTAGAGGAGTTACACCCTTCTGACCGAGCACCATTATCCCTTCAAATTTTAGGGCCAGCGAACACTTATACGCCCATGTAGTTTCGATAGTAGCATGGCTGATATGAAGGCAGCGCACTTGGTAATCTTTGAAAAGTTTATTTTTACAATACTCACAATTTTGAAAAAAAAAAACTGGTATCGATGGCAACCAAATTGCGAACATAAATTCAACGGGGTGAAAATCTTAATGATAGGGATTCATGTTAACCAGGTTGCATACACAGTAAGGCGAATCCAAAAATGAAAGTGTTTTTAGATTTTTGGTAATTTTTTGACATGTCGTGGACTCGGAGTTGAAACACTCTCAAATAAATTTTTAAGATCTGCGAACCCCTGCGAATGAAAATAGTGTGTCCAAATTAATCTTTGATCAAAATATCAATCATGAAGGTTTTGGATTGATCTCGTATTACATACATTTTAGAAACTGTCAAAAATTTTTGATTGAGAGGAGGTGAAACTTGGTACTCCAAAGTTTAAGAAATCTCGTTTTTTTTCAAAAATAACTCTACTTTGAGGATCCATAACTCCATCACTTGAGAGATCATTTTGACTAAAAATTGGTATTGTTAAGTTTCAACTTGAAGTATGCATACAATATATCGAACAATTAGCAAAATCGAAGAGCTCTTAACTGTCAAGCATTCCCTTTCCCTAAAAATAATTCATTGCTCAATATTTCAAAACGCTTTACTAAGCAGCAATGTTTTAAATGCTTGATAACTCCTTCAATATGAAAGATAGACAAAATCTACATATAACCTTTTTGATAGATCATAAAAAAATCTTTAGGTAAAGTTATATGAAATTTTTTCATATCTTCAATATTGAATGAATGACAGCACATAGAAACTTTTAGAGCTGTATGAGCATAGGATATGCTTTTGCGATGACCAAACCTACAAAAAAGTCACAACATTCTGTCACGATATTTCGTCACACCAACTTTTGGACACTTTGTCAGACTTTTCCAGACGCTGAAAAATTTCAAATTTCCAGTGACTTTTCAGACTTGGAAAATTTCCAAGATAAGGCGGACTTTTGGACATTTTGTCTGACAAACACTTGAGACTTTTTCGCCTTATAAATTTTAGAAATCTAGGTAACTTTCTGACCTTTTTTCAGGCAGACTTCTTGGACTTTGAAAATTTCGGTTTTATGGACTTGGAAAATTTCAAGAAAAATTCAAATCAGAATATTGTCAGACAGACTTTTACCTAATGTTGACGTTTAAACATTTTGTGAGACTTTTTTAAACTTGCTGATTTTTAGACATTTTGCCCAGATTTTTTTGAACTTGAAAAAATTTTCAAATTTCCATTCACTTTTTGAACTTTTGTACAATTTCAGAGATCATACCGACTTTTAGACAATTTGTCAGGTTATTTTAGACTTTTTGCACTTGAAAAATTTTTAAGATTTCAAACGATTTTTTGGACTCGGAAAATTTTAGAAATTCTGACTTTTTCGATTTTGAAAAATTTTATAACGTGGTCAGTTGACTTTCGAACTTGGAAAAATTTGAATTGTTTCAAAAATTTGGCTATTTAACATTTCATGAGAGATGATAACATTGTGTCTGACTCTTTGAACTTACAATTAGATGAAGTCAGACATTACGTCAGACTGGAATGTGCAATTTAGTTTGACACAGCAGAAAAAACAGAAGCATATCTTATGTTTTATACTTTCGTGGGTAGTTTGGAAATGTAAATGAGGGGGGGTGTCAGGGGGGGGGATTCTTTTCATAGATATGACACTTGAAAAAAACTGCATATTGAAACATTTTTGTATCGCTGAAAAAAAATTAGCTGATTTTGGTTAATTTTAATGTTGCTCGTTTTCTTCAAAAATGCCTTCAACTTGAGGACTGTTGACTACAACTTCAGGGGTCCATGAGAGCTAAAAATTTGTACAGGAAAGTTTCAATTCAAAGTAAATACTTGAGTACAATATTCCGAAAAATTGCCGAATTAGAAAAGCCTCCTCACTGTCAAGTTAAATGCTCAATAACTCCTTCAATATAGGAGATAGGCAAAATTTGCATATAACTGTTTTAATAGATCATGAAAAATTCTTCAAGAAAAGTCATATAAAATTTTCTCATATTTCGAATATTGAATGAATTACAACACGTAGAAAGTTTTAGATCTCTTTTTTCCCACCAATATGGGATTTGGGAAAAAATTGCATATCACAAAATTTAAAGCTGAAAGCAAAAGTGATTCGCTGATTTTGGAAAATTTTGATTTTTCACATTTCTCACTACTTTTGAACCAATTTTTGTCCATACTAAATAAAACTCGTGATTTTTTCCAACCTTGAAAAAAATTTCCACACTTCTGATAGATATATTTTTACCAAATGATTTAAGATGTTTAACTACGACCAGAGATGCAGCGTAATATAACAACATGGATAATGCCGGGATATTATAGGCCAATATTATATAATGCGTAAGACTCATCAATCTTAAACTGAAGAAAATGAAAAACCGAGATTATCGAGAACGGAACATTTTTCACCATAGGTAGCACGAATGTAAGTAGACATTGTGTTAAGTAAGAATGGGCTTTAGAAAATAAAAATACACGTTGCCGGTGCCGTGCCGAAGGTGTAATGAAATAAGGGGTTATCAAAATATACCCCGCGGCTTTCAAGGCACCTACGAACCTACCTACTCGCAAATTCTCAGCTCCAGCTCACAGCCTGCGAACGAAATTTTCATCTCGCCAAATTCAAAGAGAAACAAGGTGACGGATAAGTAAGCTACTTTTATTAATATAGTACGTACCTAGCAATATTTTCGAGCTAATCAAAAAATGTAGCTAAGGAGAAAAAACAACCCTCTTCCGCCGCATAATACCAACACCCCGTGCTATAAATATCATACTAATAAAAATACGTACCTACACCCGAAAACAGATTTCTCAACCAAATCCAACCCATACGATTTAATTTTAAAATATAATGCTATACCTTCTCAGGTTTCCATTATTCATTTTGAAAATTTTCTTCTCGTTTTAATTTTCTCTCTCGTTCGATTCGACTAAGTCGAAGGGGCGAGTATTCTTAGCCGAAGCTTTTAAAAAAATTTAAAACGAATGCCAAAGGCGTCCTCGTGAATTGAATCAGTTTTCTGACACGTGTCATTTATAATATAATTGAAAAAAACCTCAATTCGAACATATTTTTGAAATAATTTCACACATTTTGCGCGAATTTTTTGGCAAATGGTAACAAGTCGACCTAGTTTACCTTCCACTGAAACAAGCGAGATGAAAAAACCCGGTAACTGATGGCGATAGGCAAGGCAATAGGACATGTATAAGCTATATAAAAGAAAAATGCCCAGACTTCCTTATTACCACGTTGAACTCTTCGCTTGGCTACGTTTTTACCTCTTCATACTCGCGCATCTGCGACGAACCATTCAACATCCAACACTAACAGTGAGAACCATTTTGCCACGAATTTTATAAAATTTAAAAAACTCCAACAATATTGCATCTTATTATTCGTTTATCGAACATTTCGATCGAGATTGGGTGTTAAAATTTGCAAATTTCTATTTCGATTCCTCCTCTTTCTTTTTTTTTTTGTACAAAAATTTGGAAATTTTCAAAGGCGAAATACTTATGAATAAAATTTCATTCCAGTAATAAAAACTCGATGATAAAATCCAGCTCTCGCTTCATTTCTCCCTTTCCCTCCTCTTCTTCAACTTCACTAACAATTTAGTCCGAAGGCAAATTGGCAAAAAGATTTTGATATTCAAATTCCATGTGAAAACAATGACTAAATTATAAATTTTTAAACTGACTAGAGAAAAAAATGGAAATGAAACAAGTTCTCTCGCTAAAAGCGAAATTCTACTAGTTTTTTTTTTAAAATGGTAAATTCATTAAAAAGTTTTTGCTTTTCTTTTATTATAAAAAAAAAAAAAAAAACGAAAACTTGCAACATTGTGATTGCTTCACATTATAAAAGGTAGCTAGATATAGTGATTTTTGGCGCCTCCTTTTTTCTCTTTATTGCTCAATCAAAACAGGAAAGAATTTCAACTTTTTGTCGGTATTATATTTGTAAATTAATAATTACCTCGGTAGGTAATTTTAAAACGGTCGAGTTGTAATTATCGAAAAATTCTCGCCCCGAAGAAACTGTTTCAAATTTTATTGTTTTTCGGGCTCCGAAAAGTGGCACGAGTATCATTAAAATTTTTACTCAAATTTCGCTCATTTCGAATATATTTCGCAACTTGGAAATACTGTAAAATTAATGAAAATTAAGTACAACGAATGCTGAACAAATTAAAAATAACAAGGTGCTATTATTTTCATCTTCTAACTCGATTTTCTTATTTTTCTCCCTCGTATAGACCACAAATCTGTACAAATTTCAAACAAACTAGGTACCTGTTCGTTATTTAACCAACAATAACCATAATAATACCTACTTAGATACCTAACCGATGGTAAATGCATAACAATAAAAAATAAATTACATTTTCTTCTATTTTCAATTTCCTCCTAATTTTTCCTTCTTCTAAAAAAACCATAGACTCCGCTAATTTAAAAATAAATTAATAAACTTGATATTAGCGAGAAGAAAACTCGACGTGGAGAGTTTTTTTTTCAATTTTTTTTCTTATCGATTTAAAAAAAAGTTAAATTGAATATATGAAGTTCTGCCCGCGATGAACAATGTTGCATTATTCAACTTGAATCAATTTTCGAACTTGATTACCAATATTTGTTAAAAGTTGAATCCTTCGCGATGAGATTTTTTTCAAAAGAATATCTTCTATCTGAAATATGAATCTGCGGAACTAATTCACCAACGAAGTGATTTTTTTTACAAAGAATACTGCGCGAATTTCTGCGCGTTCTTTCTTTTACGAGAAAATATTCTTTCTCGAGTTTGCAGCGCAAACTTTTGGCAAAATTTTAATTAATTTTATTGTTCAAATAAAGCATCCGAGTTATAGATGTTCTCGGGTAATGAAGAATAGAAGATTATCGAAGAATGAGAAAAAAACCCCGCCGAAGTTTGTCAATAGAAAAGATTCGGATAAGTTGAGAGAAAAGGTGAGAAAATTTAAAGTAAGTATTATGTTAAGTGGAAAAATTATATTATATAATCGATTACGCTTACGTAAGTACAAAAGCCTTATACTAACTCATCTTTTCGTAAAATATCATTAATAAGTTTCTGATAATCTCTCATAAACCGAACAACGTAGTATAATTTATTTCGTACCGACTAAGTATTTCCTCTACGAGTTCGTTTTATCGCAGTATTGAAAATATTCGAATAAATCGTCTAAGTATATAAATTCTCGAAATAAAAGAATAAGAAGGAAAAAAAAAAAGAGTAACAAGCTTCATGCAATATTAAAAAGAAAGAAAAAAAAAGAAGTCAATGATATCAGCAGCTTATATTACACGAATTCCAACCTATCAAGAAGCTTCACCGTACCACGAGTATCATTCTGTTCAATTGCGAAAGAATATTCGTGACAATATCACAATAGAAAGAAAAATACCGTAGGAAATACGACGTCAGCGATGTCAAAGAAAAGTAAAAATTTTCCAATTCCGTTTCCGATAACTGTTCCAATGCGGCGTTAAAATATTTCCAACGTTTTTCTAGCGTATACCGCCACTTATACATCTCTAAACATCAAAAAGCATGGAATCACCAATGATTCGGGTAGTTTACAACTTGAACGAAGGCGTTAGCGAACGAGAAGGAGAAAGAAACGTCGTACACACAACTGCTACACTACACAAATTCCGTACCTATGCCTTTACGTAGGCAAAAGCGCTATAATTAGGCAATCGGAAGCTTATGTTGGCAATCATGCTGGCAAAAGGCATGTATTACATGACGCATTCAAAGTAGCATTAGTGGTATACGTAAGTAGAGTACGTGAACAGAACATATAAATACCTTTAATCGAGTGCAACGTTTAAAAGTAGGTGGGTAATGAGGAAGAGGGAAAGAGAAGGAGATAGGAAAAATGATTGATGCGTTTTGGAAAAACGGTTCTCATTTAGAAACGGAGGAATCTGCGACTTTTTCAAGTAAACGAATTCATTGGTAAGAGAAGGAGGGTATATCTTTGATTTGTATTTAATTATCGGGAGAGGGGTTTTTTTATTTTTTCTGAGTTTCCTGATATTTTTTGTGTAAAAAAGAAGTCCCAGCCATTTCCATATTATCCATGAAACTATAAGTAAAACATAGGAAAGGCTTTTGCTCATTGAACTTTTCAAGTCCATAAAATCGTAATATTTGAAATTTTCTTAAAATTTTTCAAATCCACGAAATCATTTGAATTCTGAAAAATTTTCCAAACGCAAAAAATCATACACAAAATATATAAAAATCATTGTATCGAATTTTCGTAATGGAATTTTTAGCATAGGATATGCTTTTGCTATAGGTAATTTCACGAACGAAATTTCTTGACCATGATTTCTAGACATTTTGTCAGACTTCTTTGGACTTGCAAATTTTCAACTTTATCGACTTGAAAAGTGTCAAGAAAGTTCAAATCAGACATTTTGTCAGGCAGATTTTTACCTAACGCTTACTTTTAGACATTTTATCAGACAAACAATTTAGAGTTTTCGAACTTGAAAAATTTTATAAATCAGATTAACTTTCCAACATTTTGTCAGGCAGACTTCTCGGACTCGGAAAGTTTCAAAGATTGACTTTTAGACATTTCGTTAGACAACCACTTTCGACTTTTCGAATTAAAAAAATTTTAGAAATCAACTTTTTGACATTTTGTGAGGCAGATTTCTTGGATTTGCTTTGTCCAACTTCTTTGGACTTCAAATTTTTAAGAATTCAAATAAATTTTTGGATTAGAAAAATTTCAACTTTATGAACTAAAAAAATGTCAAGAAAGTTCAAGTCAGACTTTTTGTCAGGCAGCTCTTTAACTAATACTAATTTTTAGACATTTTGTCAGACTTTTTTAAATTTGGAAAAATTCTCAGATTTCTACTGGCCTTTTTAAAAATCTCAAGAAAATTTAAAATATCACAACTTTATGTACTTAAAAATTTCAATGAAGAAATGCATATCCATTGTTTTATAATTTCAATAGGCGGCTGGGCCGCTTCGCGCTCCATTCCTCTAGTTGCTGTTGCATACAAATCAAGTTCTTCATTAAGTCTGACAAAATGTCTAAAAATTGAAAATGTCAGCTTTTTGGATAGACGGACGAACGGACAGACAGACACGTCAAGTTTCATAAAGTCTGGCAAAATGTCTAAAAGTCATTTTAGCGTTTTTTTTTTTTAAATGTCATTAGAAAAATATTACACTTGCATATGTTTCATAAAGTTTGACAAGATGTCTGAAAGTAGAAAATGTCAGCATTACAGACAGGACACGTCAAGTTTAATAAAGTCTGGTATTAGACAAAATTGTGATTTTGGTCGAAAATGTTGTTTTTTGTCTGAATTACCATTTTTTGTTCAAAATCGTCATCAATTTATGGTCAAAATTGCCATTTTTTTGTCAAAATTGTTATTTAAAAGTAAAGTTGTTCATTTTAGGGTAAAAATTGTTACCTGTAACTTTTAGTCAAAATCGTATTTTTTTTGTATAAAATTCAAGTTTTTGTCAAAACAGTAATTTTTAGTTGAAATTCTCAGTTTTTTGTCAAAATTGTAATTTTTTTGGTCAAAATTATTATTTTTAGCCAAAATCATTATTTTAGCATGGGACATGCTTTTGCATGGGTAATATCTCGGAAAACGTAACAAAATTCCGGGACGAAATTTTGTCACGCTGACTTTTAGACATAATGTCCGACTTTTTTAGACAAAAATTTTTTCAGATTTTCATTGAATTTGAGACATTTTGTCAGACTTTCTTGAACCTGAAAAACTCTTAAATTTCCAATGACTTTTAGACATTATGTCAGACTTTTTCAGATTTTCAGATTTCCATTGACTTTTTGAACTTGGAAAATTTTAGAGATAATGCTGACTTTTAGACATAATGTCAAACTTTTTTAAAGTTGAAAAAATATTCAAATTTGGATTGACTTTTAGACATTATGTCAGACTTTTTGGGACTTCAAAAATTCTTAGATTTCTATTGACTGAGAAATTTTGTGATACTTTTTTGGACTATAAAAATTTTCAATCAGCAAAAGCATATCCTATGTTTTATAGTTTCATGGGTAGTTTCGAAATGACGGGGACTTTTTTTTGTCAGTTTTCATTTTCTAGTCCAAACTGTCATTTTTTGTCAAAACTGTCAATCTGTTTGGTCCAAATTGTGATTTCAAAGTAGAAATTGTCATTTTTGGTCAAAATCCCCATTTTCATCAATTGTTATTTTTTGTCCAAATTGTGAATTTTTGGTCAAAATTGTTATTTCAAAGTAAAATTGTCATTCTTTGTCAAACTCATCATTTTTGGTCGAAGTCATTATTTTTTGTCAATATTGTCATTTTTTGTCAAAATCATCATTTTTTGTCGATATTGTCATTTTTTGTCAAAATTGTAATTTTTTGGGTCAAAACTGTCATTTTTGGTTAAAATTGTTGTTTTTCGTCAATTGCCATTTTTTTTGTCCAACTCGAGAATATTTTTGTCAAAATTGTCATTTTAAGGTAAAAAAAAGTCCCCGTCACTTCCATACTACCCATGAAACTATAAAACATAGGATAAGTAGGTATGCTTTTGTTGATCGAAAGTTTTTCAGGTCCAAAAAAGTCTAATATGATGTCTAAAAGTCAGCGTGACGAAATTTTGTTGCCGAATTTCGTGGTGGAATTTCGTCACCTTTTTCACGAAATTACTCATAGAAAAAGTATATCCTATGCTGAAATCATCTTTTTGGTCATTTTAGGATTTTTTAAAAATTTCATCAAGGATAAAAATGGGTATAAAAATAAAAATTTTTTTAGATCATCAAATCTCTTTTCTTTTCGAGGTCAGTCTTTTTGTCAAGTCATCTATCTGAGATCCCGACCTTTCTATAGAAAAATTTTTCAAACAAAAGTTGTATAACACAACTTTAAAAGTATTTTTGTTAATAAGACTATTTTCGATCTGACCCCTCCATTCCTCCCAATTTCGCTTTTTCTCCAAATCGCCTGCAAAACCAATTTTTCGCATTTCACAATCAAAATATCTACGTGAAATTCAACAGTGATCGGAAGAATAACAATATAACAAACTGTTCGAGCACGGTATCGTTTCGCCAAAACAACGCCAATGTAGACCATATACAACAACGAATTCAAAACGTGTGCTGGTTTTTCGGGTTCTCGAACATGTTATTCGGTATAACAATTTAAACTTTTTTTTCACCCACAAAACATATTCGACGGGGTAAAACTTTGGTGGTACGTGTGATCGAAAAAGTTCGTACGGGGTAAAATTGAGACGTTAAAATGACCAAGCATCGTAGTCGTCGTCGGCGATCCGCCAACAAAGTTAAATGGTATTTTTCGTACAGTGAATTGCATTTTTTTTTAACCAAAAAAATAAGAAAACGTTCTCTTCGTAGTCCGCATCATCGTCCTAATAAAATAATCTCCCAAACAAGGTTAGCCAAAAATGAGGGGTGAAAAAAACCGTAGGAAGAAGAAAAACCAAAAGTCTTATAACAGGGCCATCAAAATGTAGCGAAATTTCCGGTCGCTGTGTACTCGAGTCGAGCTTGGGCAAGGCGGCGATGGCGTTAACGAATTAAAATAAACTTTTTCGAATCGTCGAGCTTTATTTAAAAAGCTGCGTCCGTTTCACTCATGTACACGTCTCCGGTCGCAAATATGACGTGAAATTATGGTATTAGTCTGGGTATAAAAAAAAAACCCTAGGCCCCCTTAATTTACAAACATTTATCAACGAGTACCGCAGATACAAGACCAGTGTTATACAACTACTTTCGTATAACTCAGAACGTACAAAAAAATATTTATCATCGTTTGTTATAGTTCAGTTGGCAACGTTGATGTCATTTATCATAAGAAAAAGAGTTTCGCAGCACTGTGCCGCGTGTAGTACGTCTACGTATATATACGCAGATGTAGCCGCTAAAACCATGCGACTTTCGCCATACCATACACCGAGGGTGAGGGGGTACACACTATACTCGCTTATACAAGCACTCCAGTGTAATCTGACACTCCGCGAGAGCCTCTAATATTTCGGACGCGAGGCGACGGCGGCGGCTCTGCACAAATCCGCGTATTTTAGCCGGACGTATTAGTTCAATAACAAATGATACGATGTAGAAAAAATTTCCCTTTTGCGACTAGAATAAAATTTCACTTGGTCCGTTTATAATTTGGCGCCCAAATGTACGGACAATTTGATCAATAGTCGTGGGAATTCACATGTTGGCCGGTGGTGTTTTTTTTTCAGCCCGTTTTTGCTTTCAGTTTTTTTCTCGTCTATGCAGTTATTTCATTTCATTGCCTGGTTCCACCCTTTCGCCTCTCTCGCGGATGTATCAGAGTGTAATGAATACGTTGGCTAGCGCCCGGTTTACAGGCGAGAATTTCCAGACCAACTGTCCAAAGGGTATCGTGTGAGTGACATTTAGCTTTGTTACATTTCACCCGATTTACCCATTGACAGCGTAACCGAAGCAATTCCGTTTTGATTGTGCAACTGGCAAAAATCCGTGTTGAATCTTGTCCGCTTCATTGGATCGGTGGTGGCGTGGATAATTTGAACACGTTTACCTATTTACCAGATTATTACCCGAATGTACTGGGCTAAATCCGAATCGACGGAATCGTAAGCTATTATGGTTTAATACGATTGTCGTAATTAATTTCACAGGAAATCGAAACTTTTCTATCAAAATGAGGTAATTTTACCCTAAAATTAAAGATTTTTTGTTCAAAGATGCATTTATTATTTTAAACTATGAGCAATTGAACATTAAAAAAAGTTGTTTGACAATAATCTGATTTGAACTTTTCTAGAAATTTTGAGAAATAAAGAATAAAGTTGAAATTTCCCAAGCCCCAAAATTTTCTAAATCAAAAAAATTCTGACAAAATTTCTGAAAGTCAGCGTAGTTTCTGGAATTTTCCAAGTCTAAGAAGACTAAAGTGTCTGTCAGGCAAAATGTCTAAAAGTAAGCTGTATCTCTGAAATTTTCCAAGTCCAAAAAGTCATTAAAAATCTGAAAGTTTTCTAATTCCAAAAAACTTTGACGAAATGTCTAAAAGTCAGCGTGACGAAATTTTGTGACTTTTTTTGCAAGTTCGGTCATCGCTTTAGCATATCCTATGCACTGCTACTAAGTCAAATAAGCCAAAAGTCGGAGAACATATTTAGGTAAAAGTTCCCTTGATCTCTGAAAATTTCTAATCCAAAATGTGTGTCAGAAAAAATGTCTATTTTGTCTGCGCTGCCATTTTTTTTTTTGTCATTTTCAGGGATGGTGGTTCGAACCGAACCGAACTGAACGCTGAACCGAACCGAACCGCCAAATCTGCAATAGTAAACAACAGCACCGATACCCACATAAAACTGGATAGAGGAATTGAGCCGAAACATCAAGTGACGGCAAATTCAACTCCGCACACAACAATAACAATAACGGAAACCAAGTCGAAATCCAAACCTACCAGACCAAAAATAATTCAGCCAGACGATTTAAACCACGGGGATGAGCGGCCTAACCTTCCCTCCCCCACGAAGGGTGCCACGGCTACCGGAGAGTTGGCTTGTACTTCTCTTTCGGTGGTCGGAGAAAAACCCGGAGTGGGGGAGAGCCCTTCAATGGGGGGCAATAAAGGCAAACACGCGCGCTCTCCCCCTGGCAAAGTAACCTTCATCCCTGGTTTAACCTTGGAAGAAGAGAAGAAAACATCAGCAAAGGGGAAAATTGCCGACTTTGCCTTTACGATCGGGGAAAAAGTCGGCATTTCCAAACCCCCTAACTTAGTCAACTACTCGCCACTAGGACCCTACCAAAATCCGTGTACGTTGGAAGACGTAAACGGTAGGGTCCTATTTATCAGATCTACTTTTCCGGAAAAACCGCCACCTCCACGATACAAACACGACCCACCGGACAAGGTGAAACCCCCATCTATTCCAGCGCGTATAATGGAGGAGAAACCCTCTGCCCCACGTGCGATCATCAGAACAGCGATGAGGCAGCTGGTCACATCTGGCCAGCTGTCCCACCCATACCATCTCATCTACAGCCATCACTCCTATGTGCCAGCTATGCAATATCTGGTACTTAAAGCGGTGATGGAATGCTTCTATGAACCTACATGCGTGGCTCCGGTGGGGGCCTTACTGCAGTATGACGACTACCTGCAAATGCAGGGAGCGTCACCTGCAGATATCGAAAGGCACCTGGAGATAAAGGCGGCGGAGATCCTGAAGAAGAAGATTAACAAAGAATTTGGTTTAGTGGCGTTAATTTCGAATGGTGGCTTCACAATGGAGGAAGTCAATGGTGACCTTTTCGACCAAGAAAGAGATTTTTCGCTGGCGCACTGCGTGAGCGAAGATCTCAAGATGTCTAGGGGTATCGCGGTCGATTTCAAACGCAAGTTTGGATCGGTCGACATACTCCTAGCCCAAAAAAAGAAAACAGGTGAAGCTGCCGTTCTTGAGAGAGATGGCCGATACATCTTTTATCTAGTTACTAAGTCTTGTTATCGCGACAAGCCCACCCTATCCACACTTACAGCCGCAATCAGATCTCTGGTTGCGGAATGTAAAACAAAAAAAGTGTCCAAACTCGCCATCCCTCGCTTGGGGTGCGGTTTGGACAAACTGGAGTGGCCCACGGTGAGATCTGTCATAGTGGACCACTTCAAACATCAGGATATAACGGTGCGGGCGTGCTTCCGCGCTTAACAAATTTCTATCTTTTCTTTGTCTATCTTTTCTCTGTAATAATTCATGTATGTATTCACGTTTTTGTAAATTCGACAAACTCCACATACATTGTAGAATTCATGTTTTGTAAATTCATTGTATTCTGTATTTGTAAATTCTTTATAATTTGTAATTCTTTATATTTTGAAAATCTTTAAAATAAAACCCCTAATTCCAAATTCAAAATTCCCCCTTAGTCTTAAGTTTGTAAATAAGCTAAGGCATAAAATTCATGTAAAATAATTCATGTATGTAAAATAGTTCATATTTCATTTCATGTTTTGTAAATTCTTTATATTTTTGTAAATTATTAAAAATCCTCAATAAGTAATCCCTAAATTCAAAATTAAAAAGGAAATGGAGCGGTCATTCGTTCTTAAGGGGGTGGGTCTGCTAAGCAAGGCCCACCCCCAGTAGACCGATCCATTTTCCCTCAAAATTCTTTTTTCTTAGTCTTAAGTGTAAATAAGCTAAGATGTAAAATAAATTAAGATGTAAAAACATATTAGCCCCAAAATAAACAAACAAAACCCCAAAGTCTAAAATATCCCCTTACAGTCAAAATCAAAACAGATAGGTATCATCGCGGAGCAAACAGCGAGTGCGATGATGCCTATATTCAAAATTCAAAACTTTCGGTTTAAACGGCGGCTGGGGCAATCTAGGTTGCCACAGTCGCCTCCTACAAAATTTTAAAAACTCTGGCAAAACTTTTGTTAGAGACGCGCTGGGGGAGGATCCGGAAAGTGTGAGTGTGATAACCCCGCCGCCCGCGCGGTCAGCTTGCTGGCCGCGCGGGCGACGGGGTCCGTGCCCATAAGATAGCTTATGGGTGCGGGAAGAGTGAGGGGGTGGGGGGGAGGGGTGTGAGTGTGCGGGGGTGTGTGTGTGTGTGGGGGGCCGGATCCATCTCCCGGGCGTTATCCCACGCCCAATAGACGAGTTGGGGGCTAAGGCCTGGCCTGTGTAGGGGTGGGCGGCGTAGCTAGGCGCGTCGTCCGCGAACGCCCCTGATAGGGTGCGGTCCTGGTCCTGGCAACGAGCCTAGGGAGACCGGCGCGGTGGCCGACTCGTCTGCAGGAC
>FIZU01052594.1:0-18510 GCA_900064475.1 Pseudococcus longispinus
TTGAATATTCATCTGGCTATGTCTCTGCCACCTACTATCTAAATAATTTTTTTTTGTTCAATTTAGTTTAACATGTTACAAATAAAGTTGACAAATTTTCAATAACTGCAGTGATTTTGGACCCCCCCCCCTATCATGTAAGATATTTTCGGTTCGTCCCTGGCCTGTTCGATACATTTTGGCCTGCTCAATACAATTATTCTGAATCACTAAAAACCCTTAGCACGCCCCTGCCTACGTAGAACCGAAAAATCTTTCAAAAGCTTTTTACGCGATTAACTAACTTTATACTCGGAACGCTATTTCCGATAAAACGAAAAATAAAACAAAAACTATCTGCTATATCGCATTATTTAATCGAAAACAGACTTCGAATATAACGATCGACTTTGAACTGCGAAATGATAGAGAAAATCCTACAAGGGTAATGGAGTTTTTTTTTCGAAAATAGTCGGAAAGTAGTTGTGAATTGAACATTTTATTTTTTCAAATCAATAAGTAATTGTTTATAAACCCAACACAATTTAACAAATGAAAATCAAGAATTTTTTCATTTGAGTATTTGAGATTGGTATTTCATGCATTCCCTGTTCAGAGTTGGCACATGTCTGAACATTTCTTTACATAGCCCGATCATGACTTACTTACTTTTCATTCATTCGACATAAAAATTGTTCATTATAGGTATTTTCTATTTTCTTTCGCTATGTTTTCCCTTTCTTTTTTCTTTTCCCTCTTTTTTTCTCATTTGAACATGGGGTCCCGTGCGGAGTAAGGTATATGCGGAGCATGCCCCTGCACAATACGATACATCGACTCCATTGTACTATGCAGAAGATAAACCTTAAGTTTTTTACTTTGAAATTTCTTTATTATGATCTACAACGATTGGTAAAATATGGTTCAAAAATTTGAGATGTAACAAATTGAATGGATTTTGCAATTTCTTCAACAAGTCATGAATGGTTAGATGTGTTTCTCTGTTGTTATGATTGTCCATTCGCGTTCCGGATTCCAATTCTGATTAGATTCTTTTTTATGAATTATAAATAATCATCATGAGCAACAGTACTTTTCATGTGCAAATGTAGCCTATTTTTGAAATCTAAGGAGCTATGATACTGTAAGAACCAACTCTCTTCATTTTCTTCTATACGCTGCGTCTGTTCAACTTCCATAAAAGCAATATGAATTTTTGTCGTTTAGATCTATAGTTCTACCTAATGAGAATTGATGAGATCTGAATTATGTATAAATATTTTGAAGTGTAGTGAAAAATGCGTCGAATATAATTTCAGATTAATTTGAATAGCTTTTGAAAATATTTAAATTGAAAAGCGTTGAAATTTAAAACATTTTTCATTTTTCTTCTTTCCAAAATTTATTCGATCGTTTGAAAATCCCTTCCGATATTTTTTTCAAGATACTTTGAAATATCTATATTTTGACTTTCATCAATTTTTGTTTGGAATATTTGGAGATTAAAACGATCAAAGATTTACATTGCTCTCATGGAAGTTGTGCAGGGGTAGGGTAGCTAAAGAAAACAGAATATGGGAGCTTGAAGTTCAAATATTGTAATTTTATGGGCATCTCAGATGAAAAGCTTTCCCAAAATTGTGAATGTATTCATGTGGCCTAATTTAAAAAGTGGAAATAACCAGAAGAGTAATACAATTTGATGCTGACAAATAGGTAAATCATTGAAAAAGTTGTACGTAGGTGCTCGTATAATAGGATGGCCCTTATTAGTTATTTTCAACTTTTGAATTTTTTTCTCCTAGCTAATGAAGTTCTTCCTTTTTATGAGGAAATAATTCCCTTTTTTTTATTTTTTCCATAACAGAATTTCAAGTGGTGCTTTCAAGCTCCCTCCTCCATTTTTAAAAAAAATTGAAGAAATGAAAATAAAATGAAATTTTGACTTTTTTAAAAATTATCTCTAGATCAAAAATAACTACTAAAAATATTAATCCCCCCTCCCGGGGGGGTGATAATAGTGATTGATCTCAATGTTGTTCATGTTGTAATTTGATATTTATTAATAACAAGTTTAGGGCCTTATCGGAAAGGCGAATCCTTTTGAAAATTATTTTTGCTTCAGCGTTCGAATGAGATAAAAAGAAAATTATTTTAACTAATTTCAACAAATTTTGAAGCATCGGTTCATCGTGGAAATTTTTTTTTTCGAACATAACCTTCCAAAATTCGCCAATAGACTTCTCCTTAGAGGAAGCTATTTCTTCAGAAAAATGTATAGTTGTTATCAAGCGCAGCTCACGCTCTGCTTCGATCGCTTCGACGACGGTACCGTCTTTGAACTTTTTAATTAAATCCGACTAATATTCGTTTATTTTCACTTTATGATAATTTATGTGTTATGGTGTATAGAGGTACCTAAATACGCGATCATTGGCCATAAAATTTTGTTTAAATACACTTACTCGCATTAAAAAAGTGTTCCATATTGGGCGACCATTCTTTTGAACTTTCAAAAATCAGCTTTTGACAAAATTTCAAATTTGGGAAAAATAGTGAGAGGTAGGAAGCTCATCTTTTAGGGGGTAATAATTTGAACTTTTGGGTATCCATGGAAGGGTTGGTGTTCTTTGTAGCCTTATTAGTACCAACGCCACAACGATTTTAAAGATGCTGTTCCTTATTTGGCGTCTCTCCCCTATTGAATGAGAGGCAGTGCAATGTTCCAAGAGTGACATCGTCGTATTGATCAAAATGTTACAGAATTTTCAAAATTTTCCCATACATCAACTATCTATATTAAGTTGGGAAAAAGTATAAAATTTATAGACTGCTTCAAATCGTACATCTTATTTCATCCTTAGCTCGACGTAGCAGCATATTGAAACGACAAGTCGAGTCGACAACGTTATACAGCGACGACGAGTTGATGCTAGGTTGATAAATCTTTACGTGTGGCGTGAAACTCGACTCGGAAGAGCGAAAAGAAATAAGAAAAGAGCTGGAGAACGAAGGAACGAACGAGATGCAACTTATTATACGAGCTCGTATCATCGACGATGATAATCACCGGTCGCGTCAGAATGAAAGTTTCGACTGTTGCTGTCTCGTCGGGTGTACGTAGTATTTACTTTTACCGAAGTGTATATATAGAGAAAACCGCAAGGAAAACGTATCTTTTTCATTTAGGTGAAGGAAATTTCCCGGTATATAGTGTGGAATGATACGACGACGATACGTGCTCCGTAAGCAACGCGAGTAAAATACCCTTTACCCCTTTAAATACTGCCGAAAAGTTGGCGAGGGGAGAGGCGAGGCGAAAAGAAAGTTCTGTTGCGTGTTAGTTACTTATACTGCGCGCGGAATATAAATGTACCCATTATGAAGTTAAAATAAAGTTAGTTTTGTGTGCGGAAAACTACATCTTAAAAAAGTGCTCGGCTGTTTTCCTAGATATGCTTGTTTAATTTACGGTATTAACGAAACGAGGTTATACGCGTTCCATTTAAAAGAACTTTTACTTTCGACAATATGTGTCAAATAAACTTTTTCTCGCCAGCGATTTCCATTTTATATGCGAATCGAGCCTGCAGCCAGGGCTTTATACCGCGTACATAACATCACCATCCGGTATACGTATAGGCTCCTAAGCAAAGGGGGAAGAAAAAAAGGGTACGTACGTATATAAGTGAAGTATACGAATGGCGAGAAAAACAAAAATAAACTCGCTCTAATTTCTTTAGACACGTCCTAATATATAAACGCGGGCCACGAATGTTGAACGCTTTTATCGCGCACCCATCAGCCAATCTCTCAGCAGCCAGTGCCAGGAAATGTGCGAACGAAATTTGATCAAAGTTTAATTATTTTACTTTTCAATCACGGGAAGTGAATTCGACTATTTATTTAAAGATCAGGCATTTGCAGCTGCGTACGATTGGTGAATTTAAATTAACTCGACGCGGCGCGGCGTATAACTGCGTAGGTAAATTTGTCTACGGTGCCGGAAAAATGATTGATGAAAGCTAAATTATTTCATTACTTTCCTGGTCGGCCCTATCACAGGCTGTACCTACGTGTGCCTGTGCACGTACCGGCGCCGCGCCGCGCGTTATTTTCATTAAAGCGACGTAAGCGCGAGCTTACTTTTCAAAATCATTTGTGATTTTAAATAAAATAGGGTGGTAGCGCGGCTCCGAAACGCGTACGCGTATAAATCTCGTTACAAATCGATGCGAATTTTCTTAATTAATATACCGTCGTAAAATCCTACGCATACCGCAAATGGTGTATCGCTCGTCGAAGTACCTCCGCACTAAATTGTGTACTACAAATATAGTTAACTCGCGCCTTCCATACCACTCTTCCATCGTACTCGTATAATTACACGCGTATAAAGTAAAAATGAAAATAAAATCCAATTACGTCGAAATAATTAAGCTCTAGAAAATTAATTCGCCGTGCAGCGTCGAGCCGAAATTTTCAAAGCCTGCTTTATGCCTTGGTAGTAAAAATAACGCGTATAAATGAATTTTTACCGTAAATAGCTTTTTATATACAGCCTGTGTTGACAAATACTCGGCATATTGTACTCGAATCGTGTGGTCGTCGGTTGGGTTTAAATTGCTGGTTACCGCGACCTACTCGTGGTCTTGGATGATGATCGAAAAAACCATGAAATTCAAAAAAAAAAGTGCCATAAACCTCGAAAGCTGTAAATTTTGATTTTTAGAATGAAAAAAGTCATAAAATTGCGAGCAAAATGGTTCTCGGGGTGAAAAAATTTAACCTCAGAATTGTCAAGCGCAGAATCGTAAATTTGTCCCTTGAAATGGTCAAAAAAGTTGGTGAGATTTGTTTTTTGAATGTGTTTGAGCAAATCTGATACTCAATAAATACTGTTTTGAGGGAGGTTTTACTGTGAAAACGTGAGTTGTGATATCAAGCGATGAAAATATTGTGCGCATAAAATATGTACTTTGAAATTCTATGGTTTTGCAAATAGAGCTTGAGAGAGTTTGAAAAAATCAAAATATCAACAACTTTGATTCATTATTCTACATGGGCGTATGTACTATAAGAATGGTCGTTATTATGGAAATTTTTTCAGGACCCTGTCAATTCGTTGTAAATAAGAAAAAAATAATTCTCTTTTTATTTTTTTCCTGAGGTTTGAGTGGTACTGCGAGAGGATCAATCAGAAAATTTTACCCATTTTTTTGGTTCATTTTTCGTGTCTATAATTTCCGTCACGAAATTCCTTGACGATGATTTTAGACATTTTGTCAGACTTTTTTGGAATTGGAAAAATTTTCAGATTTCCTTTGACTTTTTGAACTTGGAAAATTTCAGAGATAATTTTAATTTTTAGATATTTTGTCAGACAAACAATTTGGATTTTTTTTAACTTGAAAATTGACTTTCAGATATTTTGTGCGACTTTTTTGAACTTGGAAAATTTCAACTTTATAGACTCTAAAAATTTCAAGAAAGTTCAAATCAGATATGCAATTCTATGAACAAAAGCATACTCTATTTATAGTTTCATGGGTAGTATGGAAATGATGGGGATTTTTTGTTAAACTTTTGAAAATTGATGAATTTTAAAAAGACATTTCCATGTACCAATATGTTTCCTTGAAGGAGTGGATCTATCATATTTTGGAAGTCATTCTCGTATTTTCAACTGTCCAAAGGTATTTCAGTTTCACAGTTATCAGTATACCTACGTGCGAGTATGTACTCGTAGTAGGTACATATTAGGGTGGTCGTTATTTTGGAAATTCTTTTGGAATCCCCCTCAGTCGGTACAGAGAAAATAATTTATAATTTTTTATTTTTTCATTAACTGAAGTTCAAGTGGTGCAGCAAGTCCCCTCCCTTTTTGAAAAAATGAAAAAAAAAGTGAAAAAAATGCACTATTTTGATTTTTCAAAAATGTCGAAGCAAAATTGTTACAACGCAGGTACTTTTACACAACAAGACCACTTTTGGTGATTTTTCACATTCATCTGTTTTAATGGGAGCTTTGAAAATGTTAGTTTTTGGTATTTTAATGTTTTTCAAAACACATAAAAAAAATTGAAAAAAATTTTTGCACATAAAATGGTCTCAACACATACATTTTTACCCCAAAATTCCGTTTACAGGGATCTTTCATCTTTACCCCTATTTTCAGGAACATTGATTTTCTATATACTTACTTGTGATAGTTTTTGATAAATTCTCAAGCTGGTACGATAGTGATAAAAAATCGCAATAAAGGATTTTTGGGTAAAAATGTGTACATTGAGACCATTTTATTTGCAAAACTTTTTTTTTCAATACTTTTGTACATGTGTTTCGAAAAATTCGAAAAATTGTCATTTTTCAATGTCCCATAAAAACAGGTGTAAATGTCAAAAATCGCCGAAAATGGTCTTGTTGGGTAGAAGTACCTATGTTGTGACAATTTTGCTTTATATTTAAAAAAAAAATTTTTAATTGTATTTTTACTTTTTTTCATGTTTTTAAAAAAGGAGGGGACTTGCGGCACCTCTTGAATTTCAGTTGACGAAAAAATAAAGAATTGTTTAAACTATAAAACATAGGATATGCTTTTGCTCATTAAATTCTATGTCTGATTTGAACTATCTTGAAATTTTTCAAATCCATAAAGTTGAAATTTTCCAAGTCCAAAAAAAGTCTTACAAAACATCTGAAAGTCAATTCTTAAGTTGAAAAAAAAATCCGAATTGTTTGTCTGACAAAATGTCTAAAAGTCAGTAATTTCTCTGAAATTTTTCAAGTTCAAAAAGTCAATGGAAATCTGAAAATTATTCCAAGTCCAAAAAAGGGTCTTTTTTATGTGAGATTCTCATCCTTCGATTCGCCGAATTTTCTCTTCATCCAACTTACCTTTTTTCGGGCTTCTATCGTTAAGAACCCGGCATTAAAATTAGCTGTCTTTCCCGTTGTTGATCCATTGGCCATTTCTGGTTTGGAAAAAAGTATGTCCATGGCGTGGTTTACAAAGGCTCGTACTTTTTTTCAGAACATTCAAAACTCTTGAGTATAAGTACTTTCATACTTACATTTTCGTGATGAAATGATGGATTTCAATTTAAAATTTTTATTTCCCAGTTCATGTAAACTGATTAAGGGAGCATTCTGATTAGTTGAAATTTTGATTTTTGACCCTTCGTTTTTACATTTTTAAACTTTTCCCATGCTTATAATTACGCAAGTAATTATATGGTTCGATGAAAACGTATGCGAATCGAGTCTGAGCTAATCGAAAACAAAGACGATGACGAAAATAGACGGTTCAACGCTATGTAAGTTTATTTAAAAAAGTATTTATCTATATTGAGTATACACAAGGTTCCTGTACAAATATCACCTCAGTATAAAAAATTACAAAGTTTTTTAAATCCAAGCTCATCCAGTTGCTCCACCATTCCTATTAACGAATCAACAAAACAGACAATTCTGACCAAAATTCCGACAGATAATACATTTTTTAGCTAATTTAAAAAATATCCTTAGTAGGTAAGACGTCATAAATAGTAAGGCTTCAGTTTCTTCTTCACGTTTCACCACTGTGTTTCGGAATCTTGAAGAAATCTGAATTCAACAGAGGGTTGTATCGTAAACTGTCTTTTATTAGTTGTTTGTAAGATTTTTCCTGGTTTTGGTATTTGGTGTTGTTCTCATCGAATTTAGATGAAGGCGATGCATAACTCGCAAATGATTCCTCGATAGAATTGATTTCTTTACATCCTACCGGCTTTCACACTTTCATTTTTGGCATTTTACTTCCACATGCAATGAGAAGGCCGCCGCATTAAGGGCTCCAAATGAAATAACAAGAAATTGAAACTTCATTATTAATTCTAAAATGTTCCATTAGTAAACTATACTCGAATTGATCATTTCTTCTATAATTAAATCTTACGTTTTACCGTTGCATCTTCAATTTCTATATTGTTTTCATACCATAATTTAACACGTTCTTGATGCAGCTGGTCGACGCAAATACGTCTAGCGATAAATCCAGCTATAAGTTTGTCGGTATCCTCCACTAGAAGGCTGACATTTTCCTTCTCTGGAATTCCTTTTCAGCATCTGTGGTAATTATTTTTTGTAGCATGCAGAATCTGAATGTCATCGAGAGCGCAATTACCATTCGTCATTCTTTCATGATGAACCAGCAATCTCTTGTAGGCCGACTGAAATGACCGCGCCGTCAGGTTGTCATTATAACTTCCTCTGCTGCAAATCGCTGAAAAAAATTTCAAACTATCCTGTAGCAGTTTATAAGTAAGGAGATATTCCTGATCAATCTCTGGAATTTCGTTGATGCGTTCAAAAATTTTCCAAACATTTTTCAACGCGGTTATCAGTCCAAGAAAACCAATTTTTCGAGCACTCGAAATGATTTTAGATTTTCCTTCGCTGTCAAATGATAAACCTTATTTAGTCGGGACTATCGCCATAGATTCGTCTCGCGGTACAAGCTCCCACACTTTTCTTTCATACATAACATCTAGTTATGTTTTTTCGCTGGAGACCATTTTTCAACATTATCAAGGGAAATGGCCTGCTTATACGTGATCGGTATTTCTTTTAAGCTAGATGAAAACGATTCAATGTAACAATTTAAAAATTACGGCAGTCATTGCATAATTATGATACGTTTCTTTATTCTTTCTTAAAGAATCTGCCAATACAAATTAAAATCTTCACCCATCTCAATCCTTCCCATCGCTGGAAAAATTACATTCTTTTTTGAGATACGTTCTCAGCCTATGAAAAAGATGATTATTGCACTCGATTTTCTGTATGAATGTCGTCCGAACTGTCTCCATCACCTATGACCTTGCTGTATCTCAATCCATGCATGGCTTTGCTACGTTGGAAACCTTCAGTGATAGTTGCAGCCACTTCATCACCAACTCTTAAGATTTTCCACAAGTAAACCACTCGAGTTGATGGTGAGCTACTGTCTTCGATCTCTGCTAATTATTCTCCTTATCCACCTATCATTTCGCCTCTCATCATTTTCTTCTTCAATTAGAATGAATTGCAAGGGTAAAAAATTGGACAGTTTGATTACTTTCATTTTTGGTGTTATATTTCCACATCTATGTTCTATTGCAAAGAGGCCTCCGTATTGGGGCTTCAAATGAAATAACAAGAAATTGAAAACTTGATTATCAACTCTGAAATTTTCCACGAGTAAACCACTGGAGTTGATGAGCTCCTGTCTTAGGTCTCTACTAATTATTCTTCTCATTCAACTATCATTAAAGTTCCCCAAACATTTTTCATGTAGCTTCTATATTCTTATTAAAAGAATCTGTCAATACAAATTGAAAACTTGACCCATTTCAACTCTTTTTTTCCATCGCTGGAAGAATTGCACTCGTTCGTGAAATTGGTTCGCAGCCTCCGAAAAATATGATTTTTACACTCGATCTTTTGAATGAATGTATTCGGATATGAGTCCGCCTCTCTTAATTTGCTGAGCACAGAACGTGTCTTCATCACCCACTACTTTACTATATCTCCATCCATACATGGCTTCGATTATAGTTGCAGTCTTCATTGCAGCCGAGCTTGAGATGGAATTTTGTAGCATGTATGATCTTTCGGAATTTGATTAAGACCCAGCACTTGATTATCAGGTTATAGATAGGTAGAACAGAATGATTTAAGCCAAAAGAATTCTGTAAAAATTTGCCTATCTCCAAGACTGAAAGAGCTATCGAAGTTCAAAATTGGATAAATTGAAAAAATATTCAAAGAAAAATGTCTTAAATTTTCAAGCTTCTTAGTTCATTTAGTTTCAAAGATGAGCAAATTTTTAAAGGAACTTGTAGTGCTTAACTGATTCAGTTCTACCCATTTATCTGATAATTACTGAGTTCCAAAAAAATAATAATTCATTTTTCAATTTATTTTGAACATGCACCATTTCGCTAAATATAATCGGTGGCACGTAGGCGTTGGTATGCAGCGTGTACTACTATTTGAAGAGGGATTCGATTACAGATTTGAACATGATTTTTCGTGCCCGTGTGGCAGTGCCCCATGTATTGTGGCAAATTTTTGCTAATTTGTAGAAAATTTTGATAGATTTGTTATAAAGGTAGTCGAAATTAAATAACGAGTAAACCGCATCTGAATCCTCGAATGACACTTCGTGAGCTTTCATGTGAGCTAAGAATTTGCGTAATTTTTGGTTCCTTACGAGTAGGTATTTCAATAGTTCTAGTTCTTCATCAATATAATTTTTGACGCTCCAATGATAAGTTGAAAGTTCTTGATGATGAATCATAGTTGTGAGTTTTTGGAATTTCCTTGTGGTAAGCCTGGACCGTCTGTAAAATCGTCCCTCTCAACGATTGGCAAATTAAAGAATTACCAATCAAAACACGGTATGTTTGTCGAAAAATAGCCTAGGGTGGGTCGTCTTTGACTTTTTTCGGAAAGTTGGAGAGGGGATTTGAAAAAAAGTTGTGGGTGGTGTCAAAAAATCACGGAAGAAATTTTGGGGCTCAGACTTGACACCCCCCCCCCCCCCCCCGAGGGGGGGAGAAATTTAAAAAAAAAAAAAAAAAAAGTGGGGGGGGTCAAAAAAACCCGGAAGAAATTTTGGGGCTCAGACTTGCCCCCCCCCCCCCCCCGCAGATGGGGTTCAAAATTTAAAAAAAAAAGTAAAAAAATTCTGATTTTTAAAAAAATATGATAATTGAAGTTATTTTTCCGTTCAAGAGTAAAAAAATGTTTTATCAATTTTCCCCAATTTTTCAGTGTTCTTACGTCACTTTAAAATATTGCCAAAATTATCGTATTTTAAGTTATTCTGCGATTTTGTAAATTATGCACATATTATAATAATATGAAATTTGGGGTTCAATTTTCACCCCAGATGAACTTGAAATCACCCTAAGGCCGCTTTCATTTTTTCTAGGGGTTCTCAAATTTACTTATAATTTTGTCAAATTACGAATTATACGTCAATTAGAGAACCCCTAAACAGTGGGAAAGAGGTTTAGGGGTAATTTCATGTTCATATAGAGTGAAAATTGAACTCCAAATTTCATGTAACATTAATGTGCATAATTTACAAAATCGCAGAATATCTTTAAATACGATGATTTTGGTAATATTTCAAAGTGGCGTAAGCCTTAGACCTCTGAAAAAATGGAAAACTTGCTTAAAAAAATTGTCTCTAAAATGGATTAAAGTAATTATCATTTCAAAAAAAATTCAATTTCTTTTAATTTTTTTCAAAATTTTGAACCTTATTCAGGTGAAAAGTTCAAGCCTGAGACTGAAAATTTTTCCATGGTCTGTTGACACCATGTCACAAATTTTTTCTAATCCTCCTTCAACCTATCTAAAAAATTCAAAGACTACCCACCCTATTGTGTAATCGTTTCCATTCAAAATTGGTATAAATAAATATAATAAAGTTTTCAGCAATGTATTTATTTACCTAACTACTAAAAAAAAATTGGTATAAAATATCTGTAATTTGATTAAAGTTGAATTACGTACAGTAAAAATGATGAGTTTTTTCAAACCTCCTCTTTCCTTCCCTGGCTTGAATATAAATTAGACAACATGCACATGTTGCGAAATACTTGAAGTAATAATTTCCAAACGAATCACTCGTTGGCGCGGAGGTGGTATTAAATTTCGAGGCTATTCTTTATTTCGTATTTTTACGATGTTTTTTCTCTTTCCAATTGGATTACCGGCCGTGGTTTTGGAAAGCGATTAAAAAGCGTGAAAAATATAGGAAAACTGCTTTCGGAATGTTGACGAAAAAAAGCCGTCAAACTGGTAAACTTAGTTGGGCGGAAATACTTGCGGATAAATGGTCGCCTAAGAAGTGGAACTAAGTGAATAACGTTGTTTGATTTGGCGAAAACTGGTAAACTTTTTTTTTCTTGATGTGTATCGAAGAAGATATTGCGGGGTATTAAGAAAGGTTTTTTTTGATGGATGTTTGCTCGAGTTCTCTATGTTTTTTCTCCGCTCCCCTCTCACAGACTTTATCAAACAGAAGAACCTTGGTGATATTTTTTAGCCAAATTCCCCTTCTCCTGAATTATTCGACTTGAGAAATGAAATGGCGAATATTTCGGGCGAATAACTAATACAACGATACAAAACCCCATCGATTTCCTTGTGGTTTCAAATCATCGCCTTTTTGTGCGTGTGTAAAACTGAAGAAAAATTGGGAAAAAAGGTCATACAATTAAAATTCCATTCACGCCGATATGTTATATCGGGGATATTTGAAACATGCCGAAAGTTTATCTTTTTACATTGTGTAAGCCGAGCTTAATTACACCACGTACATTGCTCATCATCGACGATCCGGTCATGGTAAAAGCCTTGTATAAGACATTAAGCCATTGTCGACAAAAGTCAATTAAACCATGTGAGGGAAAAAATTTCACGGTGGCGATTTTTTCCCCTTTTTGTTTTCCAGAAAGAAAACACGCTCGTATAGGCTATCGATTTGATTATAACGTAAGTACATTTTCAGGTCGTTTATTTTTCCAATTCTGGCCGCGAGGTGTTCGATCGTAAAATTTCTCAATACTTCGAGCTACCAATTGGAAAAGCGAAAAAAAAAGATTTTACAAATAAGGAAGTCGAGCCGAATCATGTTATTCTAACAAATACAAAAAAATAGGGGGCTCGAGTGGGTAAAGAAGAAGCGAAAAAAAAAACACTAAGCGCAAAAAAACGACGCTATAAACGCGAATAATTAAATTGAATGTTTCAGAATAGTTAATGACTCGAAAGTAATTTTTTAAACATCTTTTTCGCCATTATTTTATAAAATGGGCGAATTAAAATTTACGCTAATGTTCGAATGGGTTTTTTTCTTACTTTTTTTTCTGCTGTATACAAAATAACCCAAATGTAATCTGTTGACTTTAAAATGGCTAATATGTTTAACGTTTTTCCCTACGCTCCCAAACGTTTCAAAGATTTGTTTCTCAATTAATTTCAAACATCTGAATTTAGTTACATAGGTAGGTGTTCAAATAGCATCTATATTCAGTTTGAACGATGGAAAAAAAGTATCTAACTCGTGGAATGTCATTTTTTCGGCTATGAAATGTATCTACGGAAACGCGATAAGGGAAAAAACGAAAATTTAATAATTCAAAAAATGTATATAATATCGCTCTAAATCCAGAATTTTGTCGAGTAAAGAAAATATCATCTTGAAAAATTGTACAGCGCGAAAATGGCGAAAGCTTTAGCATTTAACGATACAGCGACGTCGCTAAGTTAAATATACATATATAAAAATTGTAGCCTATCAACCGAAACCATCATTTCTCATTATAGGTATTGGAAATAATCCGGTCGCAATTTCATCGCTATATACGGGCACGATACAGCCATCAAGTTGAAATTTGCAAGTTATTGTTGGTAGCGAAAACGTTGCGAGAAATTTTTTACAAAAACATTGCTGAAAAATAAGCGAGAGATGCTCGTTCGCGTATACCATATCCTGTGCTGTGTGCTTACGTCGAACATACAACAACAAAGCGGGAAGGGGAGAGGGGTTACAATTCAAATATTATATGATACAATGACGATGACTTTCTTTTTCGTTATAACGTCGCGAGGATAATAAAAAATGATAATATGGTGAATAAAATTTAATTTTACTTTTAGCTCGAATAATATCACGTAAAAGTGAAGAAGTTTTAACGTTCCGCAGATATTTTATTAAAAGAAAAAAAAGTGTATCTTTTAACTGGGAAATAACAAAAGGTATATATGAAAGTTGAAAGAAAAAGGAAAAAAGAAGGAAATGGAATTTCAGTTTTATACGAATAGTTTTTTTTCTTTCTTCTTTTTTTTTATTTCGCTTTTATTTGAATTTTCAGGTTGAGAATGTTTTGAAAAATAACTTTCAAGATTATTCATTTTATTATTTTAGCGGCAAACGGATGACGTTTTAGCGTTATTAGTTTTGCTAAAACTGTTTTTCGGAGAATGCCTGTGTTCGAAATTGTCTTTTGCATCGTTTTCGCGACTATAAGACGTATCAAGCCGAATATTATTAAAAATACCTAATAAAAAATATCTTACGCTTTCGAATAATATTTTGTTTTGTTTCTTCGCTGACGAATAAGTATGTTTATGGGGAGATTAAATTTCCTGCCATGTTATTACTGCGCGGCAGTTTATTACGTTTTGATAAAATCCTATATACTTGGAATGGAGCTTTGCGATTTTTAAAATTGTTTTTTGTTTTGGCTTTTACGGAAATGATTACGTTAGTACATCTGTTTGGTGGATGATTCAATCGATTTTTTTTTTTTTTTTGCAAATCGTCAGCATGATGTGAGAGTTTAGTTCCGAAGAAATTCAAATATTTGTGAAATATACGCGAATATACTGTATTTCTTTGTTTTGAAATTTTCAGCTGGTCGTCTTGAAATTTTATAAATTCATAATTTGTTTGAGTAAACATTTTGTATTTGTTGCAAAACCTCATGCAGAATGAGGAAATTTTCAGAAGTCTGTTGTCATGGCATATTACTCAAACATCGTTACTAGTTACTTTTTCCATCGTTGATCACTTTTTGTCACAATTTTCTCCAAAAGTTACCCTTAAAGTTACTTTTTTCATGAATTTCAAGTTGAAAAAAAATCTAAAAAAAATTGAAAAGAAATTCCAAGTCAATTTTTGAAACATCTTGAAATCTTGTTGCAGAAATAATTGCAGAAATTGTTGAGATTTTCATGAAAATCATTTAAAATATTGCAAAAACTCTTCAGAGGTCAAGAGAACCATCGAGAACTTCACTAAAATTCCTTGGATTTTCATAAAAATTTGTAAAAACTTCGTTAAAAAGGTGAAAGAAATCTTAACTATCGAAAATTTCACAAAAATTGTGAAAGTATCCATGAAAATTATTGAAAAATTATGTAAAAGTGCCGTAGAAATGCTGTAAAAAACGTCGCAATTTTCTCAAATTTTCATGAAAATCATAGAAAAAAATAGTGTAAAACTGTTGAAAAAATCATGAAAATTTTCACAGATTTTTCGAGATTTTCAACGCACTTCATGACTTTTTTTTTACTATTTTTGTAGTATTTTTACCGTTTTTTGTCAATATTTTAACAATCATCATTTTTGATGTATTTTTTTACATTTTAAATGATTTTTGTGATTTTTTTCACTTGCCATTCTTACAATATTTTTACCGATTTTTTTGACAATTTCAAGAATTTTTACGAAATTTTCGACTACTTTCACAATTTTTGATTCGTTTTTACAATCTTTTTACTGATTTCTGTCTACATTTTGGCAATTTTAAAAACGTTTACGACGATTTCCATATCTACTTTTTTGATAACTTTTTTCACGATTTAATCAATTTTTATGAATATTCAAATTTCTTTTACAAGATTTTTGACGGTTTTGGGATTTTTTTGATTAGCACTTTTTACCGATTTTTATGACAATTTCAAGAATTTTTACAAAATTTTCAACCATTTTTACCGTTTGTGGATCGTTTTTACATTACTTTTACTGATTTTTGTCTACATTTTGACAATTTTAACAAAGTTTACGATTGTCATACTGTTTTGATAATTTTTGTGAAAATTCTAAGATCTTTTACAAGTTTTTCAATAGCTTTCTATTATCTTGCAATAGTTTGTACGATATGTTCACCAATTTTCATGACGATTTCGAGCTAGTTTACCACATTTTGAACAATTTTTTACAACTATTTGCACCGATTTTTATGAAATTTTTGACCATTTCAATAATAACCAATTCATGACATTTCAACTGATATAATCATATTTTAATTGATTATGAACATTTCAACGATTTTTACAATATTTGAACCACTTTTACGATCTGAAATTTTCCAAGTCCAAAGTTATTAAATTTTGCGACACTAAAATGTAACGCAAGTATTTTTCTCACCCTCTGCCAGTAGACACATTCATGTCAAAAATCATGAAAATTAAAGTTTAGTTGGTTACTTTTTTGATGAAAAATTGTTGCTATAAAGTTACTTTGTTTGGAAAGATCAGTTACAATGATGATCCTTTGGGTACTTTCAACCTGTTCTTCTTGAAATTTGAATTTTTTGACACTATTAGATTAAACTGTGGTTTTCTCAAAAAATAGAATCAGCAAAGTGGATCTTTTCTATGTGCACATCCGTAAATTAAGGGGCAAAAAATAATTGATTTTTAATTCTCTATAACTTGATTCGTTACAACTGTTTCATATATCAAGTACTGATTCAAAATTTGACATCCTTGTGCCAATACAAGCACCGTACCAATTCATTCAAATGGCTCAGAAGCCTTTTAAAAAAATGCGTACGAATTTTTACGAATCATTTTACAACAGCTTTTCCTTCTTTTACTTGCGTTTTTTTGAAATGTAAATCAATCTACCTGTAGCTATTTAGATTTCGAATATAAAACACATGCTCGCATAACGTTTCTTGCTTATCACTATGAATTCCATTACCAACTACCACATATCCCGAGTTGAAAACTGGGGCACCCCTGAACATATAATAGGGAAAGAGACCAAACGAATTTCGCATTGTGACAAATTGTACGTAGTTTTTTACGTATAAGTACTTACGTATAAAAAAGCCAGGTTTATGTTACACATTAACCGAAATTATTGTTTCTTTACGACTTCGGCGATCAAACATGAAAATAAAACAGCCATAAGGTCGAAGCACCATAAGAAGTATACCGCCGAAAAAATGATTCGATTGCATTATTACGGCAATAACGATAGAAAAATAACCCCGAGATGAAAATAATTCACAATGCGAGGAGGGTCTTAAAAATATCAAAATCGAATGTTGCAATTTTTTTGCCATTACGCCCGAAAAAAACTTTTCACTTATTGCCTGGCTGGCATATAATTCTTTTTTTTCCCCCGAAGCCAATTGGTATGGTAGTCGTGTAAGCGAGGCCTACAATCAAATAAGTGATTTATCGCGTAATATTTCGTTTTAAATTACTAACGTAGTAAATTTATTTGCAACGTCGGTTGAAATTTCGGATTTTGTAAAATTTGCGTCCCGTTTATATTCTCACATATTACGTATTTACCTATACGTACGTATATTTTCCTCTTTGACCACAATAATTCTTCTTTAGACAGGTAAAGAATGTATGTAGTTGATGGCATATAAAATTTTGACAGCTCGATCCCTACCTGCGCGAAATTTCGCGATAATTCTACCTCGAGTGAACATGTAACGTTAATATGTTGCTTTTTCCGAAAAACGCGCCGTATTAAAGTTGCTATATATTTTTTCCCAACATCTCCGAAACTCCGAAACCCGCATTGTCGTATTTTCTCCATATAATCGATACATTTATCGTAAAAAAAAAGCACACACAGACATTAAATTCTCTCCATACTCGTCCGAGATAGCCTTCGTTTTGAAAAAATACGCAATACGATTTCTTTCTTCCTTTACCAGATTAAGATTTATGTCAATTTAGAACCAACATAAAGTATAATTCTTCTTCTTTTTGTTCCCAAAGTATCGATAAAAGTGTTCTCGATGCGAGAAACGGAGATTATTCTTTTTATAATGAAATTATCGATAATTCATATCAATAGCTTCGCCAAGCATTTACTCGATGAATGGTAATAAGGTCAGGGACGGATGAAATGGCCAGAATATCAACTTTTCGAGCCTTTGAAGTTGAAGAGTCCATTCAAGTTTGATTATTCCGATTAAAGTATGCAGGCAATGGTTGAAACCTTGAAACGTCTTGCGCAGTTACAATGTCGTTAGAGGAATATTGCTTCGAAAATTTTGAGAATTGAAAAATGCTTGAATGAAAATATAAGAAAAATTTTCGAATACGGAAATAAGATTTTTTCATCGGCATTTTTTCTCAGTGACCAATAAATATTTGGCTCAAATTTGAGGTGAAAGAGCGAATGATAAGAATTTGGTATAAATCAAAAAATCTCAAATCTCCTTATCTGCGATTAGTGTTGTGAATAATCGATTTTTTGAGTAATCGTTTAGTCGATTTCTCAAAAATTGAACACCCAAGAGAGCTCGCATCGCTGTCAATTTGACCATTGGTCATTTTAAAAAGCCATTACTCGCATGCGGTCTTTTTGACCCAAAATTAGACCGTTACTCGCATGCGGTCATTTTGACCGGAATGCAATAATTTGGTTAGTGTGGTATAGAGGGTGCCCCCTTACCCCTCTCACCATGTTTCACATCATACTGCTATTATAGCGATCAAAGTCTGCAAAATTTGTGCGATATAGATTAGTAGAGAGATGAAAATATCAACAATAATACCCAAGGCGTCTTGAAACCAAGAACCGAACCAAACCGAACAATAAAGTGATAAGTTGAAACTAGTTGATACATTTCTGTCCTACCCAATGCGTCTTGAGACCAGTGATTCGACACGGCACAGTACACGAATGAAAATTGGCACGAAACCGTTTACTTTTGTGACACGAAACCG
>FIZU01052603.1:0-20173 GCA_900064475.1 Pseudococcus longispinus
TAAGCTCTAAAATCATCTTTTACCATAACAAATCGGAAGCCCTGAAAAAAATGTTCCTTACCATACCATAGCTTTTGTGAAAAAGTGTTGAATGAAGTCTCAATAGTAACCACACAAAACCCTCGGTCCCCAGCTGACTAACTGGCTCCCCTGAGGGATGGAACGTCTTCGGTGGCTTCGTTTTTTGCAAATTACGCGAGACGTTCGTGAGATATCGCTAAAATAGGTAATATAAGAAAATAATCTGCATAAAATTTCCTATAAAACAATACCATACATTACCCCCACCCTTTAGTAAAAGTCTCACTGCAGGATGAGGAAAATGGAGCAAGTTTTTAAGAAAGCTGTTTTTAATAAAATAACTCGAAAATTTTCTCAAACAGGTAAAATTAGTATAGAAGAGAAAATGATTCAAGTAAAATTTCTCATAAAATGATTTTACTTGAATTTAGACCTCCCCCCTTCCACACTTCGAACCTCGCCATAAATGAAAGTGTACAGAAAAAAGTTTCAGACAAAAAATGTTCATTTTTTAATTTTGGACAATAAAAGTTATTACTATTTTTTCATTTCAACCGTTATTTCCTCAGAAAACTTGACTTGAAGCCGCAGTACTCATGGCCAAAATTTGAAATATTTCGAGTTTTTAACAAATTTCGCCAGTTTTCAACAAATAACTCGAAAAATATCCCGAATAGGCATAAAATAGTTCACCAAGAGCTTGTTCTCCTTACGATTTCCTATAGAATGATTAAAAAAATTTCATCTTCCCAAGACAGGGGGGCCAAAAAAAAGGGAGGCGAACCATAAAAAAAAACGAAAAAAACTATTTTACGTAAATAACTTGAAAAATTTAGAAACTGGAAAAAATTGTGCATAAAATAAAATGTTCTTCATAAAATTTCCTACAAAATGATTCCATACACGACCAATTTACACCAAATGGGGGGGGGGACAATTGGGAAAATTCTCAAGGCCTGAATTCAAATTATGAAAAAAAAAGGTGAAACTTTAGTCTGCGATATTTATCATGTGTAGGTATTGCAATTTCAGCAAAATCTAGAATTTTTAATTTTTTTTTAAACCCATTTTTTTATGTAAAATCTTCCAAAGTCAAAAGTACGAAGTTGATCGATTTTGATGTAGTTGTAATATATGAAATATATCGACTTGAAACGTGTTCAAATATGAATTTTAGGCCCCTAGAATATCTTGGAGGAGGTCGTGGGTTCCCAAAATGGCATGATTCGACTACCTATTTCTTTTTAATTGGAGAAAATGAACGAATTTGATTCAAATTCAGCTTGATGATGTATTTAGTTGTCATTGATGATATATTGCAAGAAAAAAAAATTCCACGATAAATGATCATTTTGAGGGTGAAAAATGGCGGGGAAAAATCAGGTTTTTGCTTTTTTTAGGGTCTCCTACCCATAAAAACATTCTGAAAAAATTTTCAGGAATAGCCCTTGGTAGTATCCACCATCTAAGCAAGTTTGAAAAAATTCGGTTGAGAATTGTAGAAAATGAAAATTTATAACAAAAAAACCTATTTGACCTACTTCGGGGGGAGGAGGCGTGGAAATGAGGTAGGGACCTGAAAATTTCAATCACGAGGGTTTTAGACCATATAAAGACCAATTTCCACTAATTAGTTTCAAAATTCCCGCTGAGGGCCAAATCACCCCCTCCTTACGTCGCCAAGTTTTTTACGAAAATTAATGGAGAACTTTTCCTTACATCTGCATCGTTATATGCCACGTATTTATTTACTTGGTTGATAATAAAATGAATTGAATTTCAACGATTAAGTACTTAGAAGATATCTCAATCTCTTTTACGCAAGCTTTTTAGTTTCAGGCGATACATCAATCAAAATAATGACATTTATATTGGTATTAAATCCAACGTGCAACGGTTTAAGATATAAGTATGGATACCTACCTAGTTGCCTACCTACGTAGAAGTTTTACCTCTGGGTTCTTGATGACGAAATAAAACGAATTATTACAATCAGAGCGAGTATTTGTATCTAAAAGCAGCAAATGTACAAAAGTATTCATTTATGTGGGTAAGTATTTAAGATAGGAACTGATATAATAAAATCGACCATTTTCATTCATTAATACTTACAACTTTCACATGATTTTGAAAAGATTTTATTTTATGAAATAACAGATATCACTTGACATTTCCTAAATATGTCACAAAATTGTTATCAATACTTATGGGATGACATTTTATCACTGAACTCGTGTAAGATTATGAAATGATTTTAAAAATAACAGATAATAGAAATTCTATCATCGATGTGGTAATTTGTCAATGAGACGTATGCGAATATACGATGTGGTATATGATTGGGTGGGTATCTGCCTGTTTATTACAGATACTTGATATTTATCGCCGGTGACGTCAAATATTTCATATTTAGGCACACTTTCTACAATCAACTTTAACCATTTTCTGCAAAAAAAACTTTTGAAATTCTACCTATCTACTTGATTGAGAAAAAAACTTCTTCGAGAATATCAAAGAATATTTAATATTTCGACAAGGTAAGTACCTGCTTAATTACCTATCTAAAAAAATTCAAACCCGTTGAAAGAATTTTTTAAAGTTCATTTCTCTAATATTTTTTATTGAGGTTTCTGCCTTGAACATTGCAAAAAAAAATTGTACATTATGGTTACGAAAAATATATGCTTGAAGTGCTTTGTGGTTTTGGTTTACAGGTTACATGGGTTTTTATTTCAACCATGAAGTATCTGTCATTTTTTATCTTCAAGCAGATTAGTAGAATGGTGTTTTTCATGAATTTTATTACATTGCCTATTGTTCAAAGCAATAATAAATTATCGCGACTGTTTGAGAATATACGTAAAAATATTTCTTTTTTTTTCAAATAGACCAATTATCATTTCGATGACTAGATAACTGAGGGGACCTTCTACAAACAGATGTCAACCATTTCATTTACGTATTAGTGTAAATTAATTTTATACAGAGCTGATTTCTGTAGTATAATTGCAATAATTATAAAACAAGAAATGGGACGATTCGGTTCGCCATGTATTACGATTTACAATTACATATTTATTAATTGTCAAATGTGTCCTATTAACTATTCAGACTGTTAGTTTTTAATTAAGGCTATGTGCATGGGGAGCATGGTCGATGGTATGAAACAATTTACTGTTTTGTTTACTCATTCGATTTAGATTATTAAAATTACAAGGAATTGTTAGTTTAATTCAAAAACTCGATACTAGAGAGAGTATTGTTTCAATTTTTTAAATAATTTGATAATATTGTCTCTTAAGATAAGATAGGTAGATGATGAATAGGTAAGAAAAATCGATAACATATGTACTTTCGTACCTAAGCATAGAAAAAATATATTTGGCAATTTTCCAAAATAGGGTAATACCTTCTAAAGGTTACCTACAAAATTTTCCATTTTAAATCACTACAACAATGTAAGTTTCATCAGCGAGTAATCTGTTTATTACGATAAAAAACACGATACTAAAAATTACTATTAAATAATTTGCATATGGCAATAAAACCCAAATGGCTAAATTGAACTGGTGTAAATTTCATTTCCTTTCATCGCTCAAAGAATAAAAATAAATTGAAAAATATTAAATGGAGTTCGTACAATGGCACTTTTAATAGTTTTTAAAATACCAAATTCAATTAACCGTTTAAAAATCTGTCGCTGTTAATTAAAAAAAGAAAAAGCAAATAAAGAATGTGGTCATTCGAATCGATTTTTGAAGAACTTAAGCTGTAATACTCATAATTCTTAATTTAAATAATTATATAGGTACCTACCCACCAATCTACTAGTAAATATCACGTAATAACATTTAATGGGTAAGTAGTAAGTACGTATAAAGACATTGTGGGTACATTATTTATCTTTTAAAAAATTATTTATGTGAGTATAAGCTGAATACGTTACCATTTTTTTTTTTTTTAATACATGGAAATAATAACCATTTGGATTCAATTTTATACGATAAGAAATTAATTTCAAAATATAGATGAGTACATTAAATGAAAGTTATTCACATTACAGAGGATCATAAAATACATATTTTTCAGTCCCAAGATTTGTAATAAAAATTAGATTCAAATTACACCCAATTTCTTACAAATAGATATAAAAAAAAACATACCAAAAATCACTGCTGTTTCTCGTCCATGCGAGCATTAAAATTCTGAGCAGTTTGAATGAATTTATTCGCAGCTTCACTCTCGGCAAGACATTTGAATATTTCATCGGCAAACGATGGCGCCAATATCAACAGACGTGCGACCGTTTCCACCTTTTGTTGTAGAGAAGTTGGAATATATGCAACTGTAGAATTGGACGATTCCTTGGCAGCATTTTCCATCGCTTTCAACAGTATATTCATTTTCTCGTAATTTGGATCAACTGCAGCCGAACGTAAAGGTAAAGGCACGTAGTTCTGGTAAGGTGCAACGGGTATTTGATCTTGAGCTGGTATCGAGTCAATAATTACTTCATTGACAGGAGAAATTGCTTCTCTGGGAGAGACAATCTGATTAGAATATCCAATAGGTACTAAGTGTCTGATAACTTGCACATCGGAGGCAGGTTCGTAATATTGGGCATCTCTGTAGAAAGGAATTTGATTATCTTGAGCAGGAAAATCTAAAGGAGATTGAAAACTTTTTGGCATGATATTGGAAGAATAAGGATAAAAACGATCGTATATTTTAGGATATAAATAATCTATGTTTTGTAATGAAAATGGATAGTAAGAAACCGACGATTGGGGATAGTTATTCATGTTGTTGAAAAATGAATCGAAACCGGCAGAGTAATCGTAAATATTATTGTAAAACGAATCCGGTTTCGGATAACTATTTCTTCCTTCCGATGATATTTTTGGATTGATTAATTTCGACCGATCGATGGAAATTTTTTCATTATTCAACTTACCAGCAACGTTGACTTTTGAAAGAACTTTACCATTGACATTAACGTACGATAGAAACAATACCGAATAAAAAATTAAAAAATTAAGTTTATCTTTGATGAAAAGCATCATTTCAATTTTCAATTTCATTAATTGCACCGCGAAAATTCAAACGAAATCTCGAACAAGGAAATAAGTTTACAATAGACTATGATCGCGAATAACTTGATGCTCCAAATCGATCCAATACTTTTATAAACCTTCGAATTGCGAAAACTGTCTATGTAATTCTTCTGAGAACGATTTCGATATTCTGCGTAGGTATTTCGTACTTTATTTGTAATGAAATTCGATATTGCACCATTTGGCATTTCTTATTTCTTGTAATTTCACAAAATTATGACTATACTTTTAGTAATGTGCTGAGTAAGAAACTGAGAATACCCATATAAAGCGAACCCAGTTGTAATTTTTTTCCCACTGTATAATAATTTCATATCGAATGTGATGGAAAAGGTAAGGGGTGAAATTTCTCACCATAAAAAGAGAACTTAATACGAAAATGGTTCCAAAATTTTCAAGGAGTCTGATTAAATGGATATTTCTGAGAAATGAGAAATAATCTTGCTGATCAATAATAAAGCGAATAATTCAAAATGCAAACTTTATGAACATGAAATACAAAAAATACAATCATTTCTCGACATGAAAAAAATAACATCAGGAACAATAAACGAAATATACAAAAATTTACATTAGAAAATGCATTGGTTACTCAAAGAAAACGCCAGTTCAAATTGAATTCGTGAGTATAAACGTCGTCATGTTACGCGTTTTCTTTGGATTCTCTATCATAACAATCCATTATACGTTCAGCAATTTCCCAGACTTTTTCTCTAGTCAATTCCGGATGGAATACCTGAATGGCAAAAGCAATTTAATTATCACGATTGAATCATTCATGATGAAAATCGAGAAAAAAAACGTAAAATATTTACTCACCGAAAACCAAGCTATACCATCATCTTCACCGGTGTTAGGAACAGTCACTCCGTAGCACTGTAAAGCCAGAAATAAACTAGCAATAGCTAAATATTCAGGTTTGTATTTGATGACCGCACGATCATGGTAAAAATCCTATCAAACAAAACTGAAGTCAAAAAACAAGAATGGAATGTACGTAAATGTAATGAATCATGAACTTACGGTTAAAAATGCCATCGCGTTCTGTATTAAAGGGATTTCTTTCCAATCAAGAGGATTCAACCAAGCTTTTAAAGTTTTGTAATATTGCAACAAATACTAAAAAATGTACAAATCCGTAAACACCCAGGTGAAATTATGCTATTGATACTAATCCCAAAACTAATTTACTTTGAATGGATCCGGGATGGAAAATTGGAATTTAATCATTCTCATAATCAGAAGTTCTGCTTGAAAAATAGCATCTCGCATGGCCCAGTATTTGTCAGTCAATTCTAGAGGAGAGGAATCTCTGAATAATGTACCATGAGAAACATTTATCACATCACGTAGCTTCACCTCAGCATTTTTCATTTTACTCGCCATCACCAAACAGGTGGCTCCAATGAGCTAGAAAAATGACAACTCGTTAGAGCATATCTTACTGAATACTGATCAACATTCAATACACAGTAATTTCCTTTTTCGTGATACTCACATACATATCGTATAATTTTATATCAGTTTCTTCGAAAAATGCATGAAATATATGAGCTGCGGTGGTTATCGTTGTGGATCTAAAATTCAATTTCATTCCTAAATCAAACATAATTTTTCACAATAAACGCTCGAAATGTTATAAGGATTCCAGTATAATGAGAAATACAAACCACATTCCATGATGAAACGAACTCCCATGTAACTTCCTTCATGTTGAGGATAATTTATCAATTTCCTATGTTTCTCTCTCTGTCCTTGCAGTTCCAAGACATCAATAACACCTTTCATTATGGAACTGAGATTATGAAGCTCGTTACTGAAATTAAATAGAGATGAGAAAATTGTTTACGGAGCATAAAAAAACATTTTCATAAACGAATAAAAAATTCAAAAAATATGAAACATTCTTCTTATCACCGAACATCGCATCATCAACAAACCGGGCAACACTAAAGTAAAAATTCCCTATTTTTAGCTATTTTTGTTACATAAAAATACAACATTTCTGACCGACAGTGAAGCAATGGAAAACTATGGAAATACACCAAAATTTTAATTGTTTTGCCTTTCAGAAACCCGTGATTTCAAAAATATCGAATAATACTGTTTCCTTCCAAAAAAGAAACTCTTTTCATCACAATTCGTTCCGCCATTCTCCTGCAATTTCGATTTTTCTGCTCGGAAAAGCCTGAACACTTGAAAACTGATAAAAATAGGCCTAAGGTTGAAACAATTTCGCAACATGGCAAAAAAAACCACGCAATTGATCAATTCAGGTCACGTTTTATCATCGTAGCGAATAAAAATAAACGTAATACAAAAAACAATTTTATATGTCGTATATTTTAGCAAATTTGTATATTAAACTGATTTGTAAACACACTTTTACAAAGTATTCTCTTTCGAAACCGAATTATTTACCTACTAATGTAAAGAAATTAATAATATTTAGACAAAATAAAATTTTAAAAATGTATTAAATTTGCGACTTAGAAAATATTAAAATGAAAATCCAGACAGGCTAACAACATAATAATTCAAAAAGTATTTTAATACACCACATTAACCATAAAGATCATCGTCATCTCCATCATCTTGGAAATTCGATTGATCGGTACCCGTTGTACCAGCCTGAGGTGTTGGGGCCGCAGTTGAGCTAGGGAATCTGAACAAAGAACAGATGTTAGTACATAAATAAATACTACTTTACTTCTCATAAATAAAGACGAACGTGTACCTGAAATTATTTCCGAATCCTCTAGATTGTTGTAAAGTTTGCGCAAACATTTCATATTTACGAATATCGTTATCGGTGACAGAACGTCTAGCAAATCGCATAGCTTCTTCGAAATGTGCTCTAGTAATCTCTGGCACTGGATCTTCTTCGTCAGTCTGTAATATTAAATTCGTTAACACGATTATCGTTTTAATACATTTACAATATTCGTAAAATAAGAAAGACTTACATCCATTGCGCCGGGAGGTTGATTAGCCTCTTCTTTCTCTCTACGAATTTCAGCTTCTATACTTTGACGGATAGCTAATTTACAAGCTCGTTGACAAACTTCCGTTAAATCAGCTCCGGAGAAGCCGTGTGTTACTTTAGCGACGTAATTCAAATCCACATCCTAAACAAAGAATACAATACAATTCACTTATCGCCATTTTGTTTATTCGGCGAAGAATCAAATGAACATACCTGAGCTACGGGAGATTTTCTTAAATTAGCTTTTAGAATAGCTTCCCTCGATTTTTCATCAGGTAGAGGAATGTAAATTAATTGATCTAAACGTCCAGGACGTAAAATAGCAGGATCGATAATATCTAAACAATTACAGTAAAAAATACACCCGTAAGAAAGCAAAATTTCGCATTAAAGTATTCAAATCTCAAGAATATCAATATACCCGGTCTATTCGTTGCTCCGATGATAAATACATTCTTCTTCGCTCCCATACCATCCATTTCGGTTAAAATTTGATTGATGACTCGGTCGGCAGCGCCACCGGCATCACCAATATTACCACCACGTGATTTCGCGATTGAATCTAATTCGTCGAAGAATAGCACGCAAGGAGCGGCAGCACGAGCCTGAAATGAAGAATCAATCGTTTCATTCTCAAATACCAGAACCAATCAGGATTTTTTCGATCAACGAACGCGATCATACCTTATCGAAAATGTCTCGGACATTTGCTTCGGATTCACCGAACCACATAGTTAAAAGTTCGGGTCCTTTAACGGATATGAAATTAGCCTGACATTCGTTAGCAATAGCTTTCGCTAATAAAGTTTTACCACAACCGGGTGGTCCGTAAAACAGCACACCACGAGATGGTTGCATACCGAATTTGATGAATTTTTCGGGATGTTCAACAGGATACTGAAATGCGAGATTGAAAACATTAATACAACGTTTGTTAACCCGTATCGAGATAATAGCAATTTGATAATTACTTGAACGAGTTCCTGTAATTCGCGTTTTACACTCTCTAAGCCACCAATATCGTTCCATGTGATATTTGGTACTTCAACCACGGTTTCTCGCAATGCACTAGGACTGCTCTTACCCATGGCATACTAAATTCAAAAAAAAAATCAAACAAATAAATCAGAAAAATTAATTCGATTCAGTTATTCGCAAAATTTACTCACCCTAAAGTTTTCCATCGACACAGCCAAAGAGTTGAGCACTTCGGCGTCAATTTGATCTTCCTCTAAGTCGATTAGGTCCATTTTCTCACGAATTTGTTGTAAAGCGGCTTCGGAACAAAGGGATGCCAAATCAGCACCAACATGCCCATGCGTTTCCGCAGCGATCTACAAATACATGGGAAATTATAGGTAAACAGCTGATGGGAATTTATAACGTTGCCAAAACCACACGCACCTGTTCCAAATCAACATCATCGGCGAGTTTCATGTTTTTCGTATGAATTCTTAAAATTTCCAAGCGACCGGTGGCATCAGGGATTCCGATATCTATTTCCCGATCGAATCTACCAAATCTACGTAATGCGGCGTCGATGGAATTTGGTCTGTTCGTAGCAGCCATAACAATCACATGAGAGCTTTTCTTCATACCATCCATTAACGTAAGTAACTGAGATACAATTCTACGCTCGACTTCACCATGTGTCTGTATTGATAAAAAAAAACCAGTTAAAGAATTCGATAAAATCGAGAATATAAATTTGAGAACCAACCTTTTCTCTCTTAGGAGCAATGGCGTCTAATTCATCGATAAAAATGATCGCGGGAGAATTTTTATCTGCTTCTTCGAAAGCTTTCCTTAGATTACTTTCCGATTCACCAGCCAATTTACTCATAATTTCGGGACCTTGAAGAACGATTCAGAAAAAATATCAAACGATGTTCGTGTAATTAAAATGATCAAGGTTATTTTATTGTTTACCGTTAATGAGAAAGAAAAATGCGCCCGTTTCGTTAGCGACAGCTCTGGCAATCAATGTTTTACCGGTACCTGGAGGACCATATAACAAAATACCTCTCGGAGGTTTTACGCCGATAGCTTTGAATAAACTTGGATGACGTAACGGTAATTCTACCATTTCTTTAATTTGAGCCAGTTGTTTTCGGCAACCGCCTATATCATCGTATCCTACAGCACTCATAGCTTCTTCTTCTTCCTGCAAAATTGAAAGAAAAGTAAGTAATCGAATCATAAAGCTAGAATGATTAAAAAAGCAAATTTTACTTCTCGTTTAATCGGGTCGCCTTCGTAGTGAATTACTGTATCAGGAGCGACGATACAGAACGGAGATGGATCAGTTTCGAAGACTTTAAATTCAACGGCTCGCATACCTCCTCGTATTATAAACGTGTCATCTTTGTGAATAGGACGGTAAGCTTCGAGGAAATATGGTTTCAAATAAACTTCAAAAAGATTGCTAGAAAAGGTAAAAGATATTAGGAGTTTGATAATTAAAATAGCATGCAATTTTCTACACAAGGTAGTTTAAACTTACCCAGTTAAGCCTTCAACGGTATCATCGATGGGGAGAACGTGAACTCTTTTTCCATACTTCACATCGGGGCAAGGTTGTACTGAAACAATATCGGAAAGTCGTACACGTAAATTATTACGTACGACACGATTCATGCGAATTTTTTCATCGGCTACTGTATCATCAGATAGTACGATGCAGACTGATTCTTTCCTCCGTTTGCCTTTCAATAATACCGTATCTCCTCTGAATAGCTGAAGTTGGTCCATTTTTGCCTAGAAGACGATTTATTATAGGTAATTCGAGTAAAATATTATTTCTACAATACGACGATGAGAAAATTACTTGAGATAAAGCAATAACGGAGTTATCATCGTTAATAGCATCTTCAACGATTAACCTGTTTGGACGGTCCTTCTTACGTAAGATTGCGGTAGCCAAATCATCTTGCCTAAAAATAAATCAACGAAAGAACGCGTCGAATAAATCGCAATACGAGAAGTAATAATTACAATCATTCGATGATGAAACATACAACAATTGAATAATTTTGGAGACATGATTCTAAATAAAGATGCGTATCTTAAAGAATAAAGCCATTCGGGATTCGTAAAATGTCAATAATCCCTATTGCCTAACAACACCGCTACTCAATAACTAAGAAACTAGTTAGAAGCTGCAAAGGTAAACAAGGCACGGTTTCATAGAACTGGACAAAGTTATCATTATTCAACTTGATGATTCCATTTCACCAAAAAACATGCTAAATCATGAGCAATTTATTACACCCAGCGAAACGTAATACTCTGAGGAAATGTTCCTAGTAATAATAAGTAATATACAGCGAAGTACAAGAAATCAATGAATAAATACATAATATTAAAATTTGCAATGGTAAGGTCAGATTATTTTTTTTTCAAGTCCAACTCCAACTCATTACAAGATGATGACTACGTGAAATTGAAAGTCAGAATGGAAAAAGCTGGACAATGAGTTATTGAGTTCGGAGGTGTTGTATGTGATATATACGGAGAGTAATAGTTTGAAAGCTACTTACTTATCCTGATCGGCCATGATACAATTAATATCTTAAAAAACTGTACTTTAAAAATTTAATTAAAACTAAATTATAAAACCGGAACAATAGATTCTTTATTCTTTCTGTTTCCAACTGAACCAACCACAAATCAACGAATGTGTATAATCATAAGCCGAAATTCAATTATGCAAAATCATCTTCATAAAAAAATTCTCACTATAAAGAATTCCTAATAATTATATGCGATCGATTGCTACATACGGACCGAAATAAAAATAATTAATTATATTTTAAATTGTTCGATTCGATTAAACGAATATATTTTCGATCATAAAACAAATTATTTCTAAATTTATGCATTCAATTTTAATGAAAATGGAGACCGTTGAACATAACAAATTTGAACATTTGCAACACTGATGTGGTGCCATTGTTTTTATAAAAAGTTGATGACGTATACTTTTTGTTTAAAACGTTGTATTTGATTTTTTCGTTTTAATATTCGAAGTTATGTTTTTTTATACAAAATAAATCATTTATTTAATAAAATGGTTTGATTTAAAAATATTAAAAACAGTTTTAAAAGAGCTAAACCACAAAAAATTGAGAAATAAAAATGTTGAAAATTCTTAGATGAAAAACTTTTTTCAATTTGTTATGGCATTGCGAATTTTGGAGGATACAAAAAACACTCGAAATTTCGCACACGAAAAGTCAAAATAATTGAAATGAAACGTCGCTTTTCTTTTGCACGCCGTGATGGTGGTGAATTGGTGATCAATTCTTTCTTGTTTCGGTGTTTCAAAGGTAGTGAATGGTGTCGATCTCTAAAAATTAGAAGTTAAATCGCTTCTATTTAAATTTAATTAGATTATTTTATTTCCCGTGCTGAACATCATATAAATTAATTAAAAATGGCTCCTAAAATTGATCCGTCTGAAGTTAAAGTTGGTGAGTAGAATTTAAAGAATCATTCGATTATTCTTGATATTTTTACCACGTGTGATAAAGTTAATTTACTTAATTTATGAATTTTTTTATATCAAATAATACCTGAGTATTTAGTTCTGTATTTATTAATTGAGATTTAATGTATTTCAGTCAATTTAAGATGCGTCGGAGGAGAAGTTGGTGCTACCTCATCTTTGGCTCCCAAAATTGGTCCTTTGGGTTTAGTAAGTTTTTCATTTTGTAGTGATATCGCACGTTAAATTATATTTTGATTGTAATCAGAATTGTTTATGTTCTGAAATTTCGACTAACTGTTCTACGTACTGTCATTATCGTCAGTACGTTTTTAGTACAGTCGTATAGTAAAAAGATGATTGCTTCACCCAGAATTTCTATAATTGATAGAACTGTTTGGCTTTGCGGATCATAACATTTAAAAATCTTTCCATGTTGTTTGACGTTCGTCGAAGAAGTATATTAATTCATTTTCTCTTATTAGTCTCCCAAAAAAGTCGGTGACGACATTGCCAAAGCTACTGCTGACTGGAAAGGTTTGAAAATCACCGTTCAATTGAGAATCCAAAACAGAGTTGCTACAATTTCCGTAGTCCCATCAGCCGCTTCTTTAATTATTAAAGCTTTGAAAGAACCGCCAAGAGATCGTAAGAAGGTGAAAAATGGTGAGTTTTTTTGTTGAGTGAAACACGATGTTTATTTGTGATCCTATCTAAACATATTTCTTTGCCTTTTTTTTAGTTAAACACAATGGTAACATTACCTTAGAAGAAGTTATCAATATTGCCCGAGTCATGAGACCCAGATCAATGGCAAATAAACTCGAAGGAACCGTAAAAGAAGTTTTAGGAACTTGTCAAGTACGTATTTAGTAAAGGAATTACTTGTATCTATGTTTCGATTGTAATATTTCATTTGTTTTTTTAGTCCGTTGGATGTACCGTTGATGGAAGACCACCACACGACATCATTGATGAAATCAACGACGGAGAAGCTGATATACCAGAGGAATAATTATAAATTTAAATGTAAGTTGAACTACTGGACGTAAAAATTCTAGGAATAACAGCTCCGTGTAAATTTTTCTGTGTTTTTCTTTCGATTTTTTTTATAGAGCATGTATTCCTAGAGTCTTGCATTCAGTAGTTATGGTAGGGGTTGGCATCCCATCCAGTTACTAAACCGGCCTATGAACAGTGATTAACATTGTTAATCGACTGTTCGAAAAATATTTTGTTTCGTATTTTATTAATTGCTAAAACTTGAGCTATAATGGCTGGTTTGGTGATTATTTGAGCCACTGAGGAGAAAACCTCAATAAAAATCCGTTTTTTTTAGAAAATATATGTGGTTCCTATGCTGTGATATTTTTTAATACTGCCTCATTTTGTGAAAATGATTTACTTACCTGTTGATTTAATTTTTTGTTTACAGATATGAAGGTTCAATAAATTGTTTTCTACCTTGTTTCATTTTCTTTCATTTATTTTTATGTAAAGAGAAATGAGCCACTTGACTTGAATTGTAAAGTCAATAGTATGATTCTTCAATGAATTTTCCTTAGTACGATGAATCTATTTTGTTGTAATAATACAACCTAAACATCAAGATCTCCAATGTGATGACTATTGAATTGATGAATTCAGCGATTCTATCGTTATAAAATACGTTATGTTGAAGAAATACCAAAAAACTGCAATTGTCTCTCGTTACGTTTCACATTAAAGCGCATTGCCCTTAGATCGAGCGAATAAATGCAGTAAAGCGTGAGAGGAAGTTGGTGGAAGGGTTAACCTAACCTATTGTTAATCAACGTGTTGACTGTTACGTGTCTGTACTCTGTAGTCTCCCTTCTACATCAAAGAACCAGTTTCTTGTTTCAACTTTAATCATCCTATATACCAGTAGGAAAAAAAATGTTAGTTCGCGATGTGATTAAACGCGACCAGAAATTCGTGGTTAGAAGGTACGTGTTATGATGTGATTCAAGCATAAAATCTTCAACTTGTTCAAATGGATTCGTGAAACTCGTGCAATTTGAATAAAAATAGGTAAGATGAGTTCATTTGTTTACAAACTACTTCCGATTTGGTTTTCCTACGTTTGAATTTCTTTTTAATTGAATTTTTAAAAATTTCGTATCAATTCCTTGGGTATTTGCCTGTTTTGGAATTTAAATTCGTTAACGTCTTATTCTTGGCAGTAGTTTTTTGTTGGAATTTTGTAACACGTGGTTCATTATTTTTATCAATTTTTCTGTTTCAAATTCTGAGTACAAAAAGAATTCCGAGTCTAGTCTCAAGTATTGTTTTTTCGAATTAAATTGATTGATTTCTTGAAAATTTCTATTAGAATTTTGCTCCAATAGAGATGCCACGTCTGTGTATTTTGCATTTATAATGAAACATTCATTTTTGACATGCCATTGTAAATTATAAGGTATTCTATTACGGATGTAATTGGTAATACGATTTGAATACATTTCAAGGTAATAATGCGGCCGCAATGGAAGACAATATTTGTGACCGGCGGTGCAGGTTACATCGCAAGTCATTGCATTGTGGAATTATTGCAAGATGGATATGAAGTAATAGCAGTAGACAATTTCGTTAATAGTGTGGATGAGAACGGAGACGCCATAAGCTTGAAGAGAGTTCATGAAATTACCGGCAAATCAGTCACATTTTATAAATGTGATTTAATAGACATTGAAAAATTGGATTCCATTTTTTCCAAGGTACCTACAATTCTGACATCAGATGTAGGTCTAGGTACACGAATATCCACTCATTTTTCACTTCATTTCAGCACTCCATCGATTGTGTAATTCATTTCGCTGCCATGAAAGCAGTAGGAGAATCTATGAAATTCCCTTTATTATATTACCATAATAATATCATAGGAGCTGTTAACTTGATAAATGTAAGTGTCTGGTTAGTTATTGGAAAAAATATTCGTATCGAGGAAATTTATCGTAAAATTGTTTCTTAAAGGTGATGAAAAAACATGGCTGCAAACAATTGATCTACTCTAGCTCTTGCACAGTGTACGGTAATCCGAAATTTTTGCCTATAACTGAAGAACATCCAACGGGAAATGTAACAAACGTGTATGGAAAAACGAAATATTTCTGCGAAGAAATTTTAAAAGACATTAGCGTAGCTGAAGAGGTAATCGCCATTCATTCGTACGTACAAAATGACTCATGTTACTCATCTACGCCACTATTTCTCTAAAACTGGTTTACGTTTTTAAAACAACGTAGATAATTAAGGTGTTATTAAGATTCATGAATTCGTTGGTATTTGCACACTCTTGAAATTATTCGTAGAAGTAGAAGGCGTGATAATTAACCTAACGATCACGGTTATTTTGTAAAAGAAATTTGTCCAGGTGTCAACTGTCGAGAGTTGTAAATCATTATCTTAATTTTTCAGGGTTGGAATATTATTTTATTGAGGTATTTTAACCCGGTTGGAGCACATTCTTCTGGATTAATTGGCGAAGATCCGACTAAACCTTTTGCCAACCTTATGCCTTACATTGCTCAAGTTGCTTTGGGCAAGAAAAGCGTTTTAACTATTTTTGGCGGAGATTACGACACAGTAGATGGAACCGGTGGGTATCAATCTGTTCACAATTTCAAGCTCAAATGCAGAATAATTTATTGATTGTTTTATTTTTAGGTGTTCGAGATTATATTCATGTCATGGATCTAGCTTCCGGTCACATTGCGGCGCTGAAAAAGCTACAATCCGAGCAATTAACATTAAAAGTAGGTTAAAAATGATTAAAGTTGCTTAATCGGTGCAATCATGTTTAATAAATTGATTCAAAATTTCCAGGTTTATAATCTGGGTACTGGTCAAGGCGTTTCTGTATTACAACTGATACAAACCTTCGAAGAAATCTGTGGCAATTCGATCCCATATAAAATTGAAGCAAGAAGAGAAGGTGATATAGCTGAAATGTACGCTAATACGGATTTAGCTTGTGAAGAACTTGGCTGGAAAACGAAATACAATTTAAAACAAATGTGTAAGTATGAATGATTCTGTATACTTGCCTTCGCGATTGAAATGGGTAAAAATGTTATCCAATAATATATTTCTATTTTCAGGCGAAGACTTTTGGAGGTGGCAAACGAAAAATCCTCATGGTTATAAATTATCTGCTGAACAAAATGTTTTGTTATCACCATCTCAAGAGAATGATAATAAAAAACTTACCAATGGCCACTCTTAATTTATCTTTTTTTTTTGAAAAAAAATAATAAAATTATGGATTTTATTAAGTATATTTATTTTTTTATTCCTTATTTTGTGTTCCATTTGGCTCGTGAGAAATTATTTAAAAAACGTGAAAATAGAAGTATGTATCTATAAACGCTGAATACGTCATTAGGATACATAAAAATGATTTTTAGTCTTGAAAAAGTTTTAAATATTTTTACTTTGTAATTTTTTTTATTTTCAGAAGTAATTTTGTGAACAGACATGCAGAAAGTTGAAAGTTACTTGCTCCTTTTTTTCTTAAACGTAGTGTTCACGCTGTAAAATCATTGTGCCCACAATTAAAAAACTATCTGTAATTATAAAAGTTTTTTATTTGTTTTTCCATATTACCTTTTACCAATTTAAGAGTTTGTGGCTTGGGAATTTTTTTCCAAAGTACAGAATAAATAAGACAATTAAGTTGTTGAGTAGCATTTATGAATTTTTTATTTTCCCAATTATCAAAGAAAACAAACAATGTCTAACTTTTTGTCTACTTAGTTTAAATGATTAGTTTGAGAATTCATTGCTGAAATGATGGTTGAACTTGAAATACTTATAGGTAGTTTGAAAATTCAGTCGTAAAAAATATGTTTGTTGAATTTATATAAAGCTGGAGAAAATATCAATATTTCTGGTAATGAACTAATCCACCCCGTTGTTACCTACACTTGAAAAAAAAGCGAGTAAGTAACATAACTATCTACTTATTCATCTAGTTTTTTTAGTGATTGAATTGTGACTTTCTGACCTATTAAATTTGATAATTCAAATTTTAATTGACGGATTATAATTATGTACTTACGATTGCAGAAAAAATGAAAAACTTGACCAGAAACCCTGTAAAAACGATGGCATGGTTCTTACGGTCCATAGGAATTGATGTACTATCCAACGACCTAAAATTACAAAAAACGACCTTTACTTTTCTCATATTTCATTTCGCTTTACTATTCACCACAGCTGGAATAATAATGTTTGCTATAATGAATCGAAAACATTTCGAAGAAGCAATTATAATAGCAGCTTTCCTCGGTTCGATGATAATTATCGATATCGCAATACCGAATATATTTCACAACAGATACAAGCTAAGAGAACTTTTATTCAAAATGGATGAAAATATTTTCATGTATCCAGACGAGGATGAAATTCCCGTACAATATGATCAATTATTGCAGGAAAATTATACCAGAAAACTCATCATCTGGGTATCTTGTTACGTATGTTTTGGATTCTCTTTGAGCGGAATTTCGCCATTCATTGGTTTATGTTTAACTGGCAAATTCAGAACAGTGATTTATCCAGCTTGGTACCCGTGGCAAGAAGATACTTTTGTGAAAGCTTCGATTACGTATTGTATTCAATTGATCACTTCGACTTGCGTATTTTGGAGTTATTTTCTTTTCCAAGTATTCGCTGTTTTGGTGGTAATTGAATTCGCAAGACAGTATCAGAGACTTTGCACGGCGCTGTCTTCGATCAACGAGAGAACTAAGAAATTATTCGTGAAAAAGATCTTCGGTGACAATGCGAAAATCAATTGGGATAGTTTAAATTATATTAATCACGAACATTCGGATTTTACCCATCAGCAAAAAATCGTTTTCAATGATATTTATCGTCAGAAAATTATTTGCTGTATTATACATCATCAGCAAATGCTAAAGTAAGAAATAGATACATATTTAGGTATTTTGTTCAAGGTTGCCAATATTTTTCATGCTAATAGGGCAACCCTAATTCAAAATTATGTATGATTGTTTGCCGATCCTCAGAAGTGAAGGAATTATTCACAAATTCGATCTGATGAGAATTTTATCCAAGTTCAAAATGAAAATTTGCGAGCGTCACGGCGCCTTCATTTTTCATCTTAGGCAAAATTTACAAAAGATTTTGTAGAACATCAAAAATTCTACAAAATAAATTTTATGCACCTGTTGCCTAAAACCAAAATTGACGGCGCTGTGAAGTTGAAAAATATTCTCAGCGTCTTCAATTTTGTAGTCAAGCAAAATTTTCATGAACCTCATTTGTAAAAAATACTTTTTTCTGCTAAGTTGAGTTGAACGATTGGCAATTTCCAGTTTATGAATTTATCCCTTCAGTTCTAAGGATCGGCAAACCTTCATGCCCTAGTTCTACTTGAGTTGCTGCATTTCCAGACAGATTATTTCTTCATTTTTTTAAATGATGTATTAATAAATCAATATTGATATGTTTTATTTACGCAGATCGTTTCGTTTATTCCAATCGTGGTACACAGCACTTTTTTCAGTCGAATTGGCTACATCAGTGGTAACATTTGGATTGGTATTTTACAATGTGTTACAAGTAAATAAACTTGCTTAATTATTGCCCAAGCAAATTGGATTATTTTTGGGCACATCATGACTTTTTTTTTCAATTTTGGCAGATGACAAATTACGATAGATGCTTCACCATTATAGGATCAAGTTTCAATGTCATGACCAATTTATTCAGTAGATGTGTAATCGGAGAAATATTCTCCGAAATGGTAATTTTTGAATTATTTTTAATTCATAGCCCTACATATTTTTGAATAAGTATCCGTCAAAAAATCATATTTTTTTACAGAACGAACAAGTCACCAATACGATAATTCATGATGTGAATTGGTACGATCAAACGTTGCCTAATCGGAGGTTGTTATTCATCTTACATTTCTTGACCAAACGCCAATACACGATATTTGCTTTCAAAATTTATGAAGCTTCGTACTATACCTTTGCTGGAATAACTAGAGCTTCTTACTCATACTTTAATTTGATTAGAAGACAACAGTAAAGTCACAAGCGAATGGGTAGGTATAAGTTTAAGTATAATATTTCGGTAGGTATTAAATAATATCGTTTATCAGTTAAGGGTAGATTACAAGCAAACAAATGCTCGAATCTTTTTCATTTTTGGATATGTTGTTTAGAAAGGTTAGAGCTAGGTCTCTACTCTACGAAATTATTTTCTGATATTTTTGGAAGCTAAAGTACGTACACCCTTAATGAAGAATAGTTCAAATTTGAAAAAAAATGAGTAAAAAGTATGTATTGCAAAAACTATCAAAAAAATCATTAAAATTGTTGATATTTCCATAAAAATCATTCGGAATATTGTAAAAACGGACAAAAGGCCACGAAACCAGCGAAATTTTTTTTAAATTTTCATAAAAACTACACTGAGAGAAATGTTCAGTAAAAGTATAGTAAAAGTTACTCTAATATATCAGGAAGTTACACCAATTCTTGATTTATGGTAAAATTTACTATACTCATA